>JAKTVE010002738.1:0-17155 GCA_030557065.1 Metschnikowia rubicola | reverse complement strand
TGCAACTTTGCTGTCTCATACACAGGAATTAGCGTACGTTAGCAAATTGCGGGGCGGAAAAACATACCGGCACGATCGACCGGATTCGTGAGCCGATAGCCGATAGAGCAACCAACGGCAGGAATGAATCTATTCAGCCAAAAAAAGTTCCGGATTTTGTTTTGGGGTTTTTGATGTTTTTGATGCTCACAAATTTTGGGTCTTGCTGATTCAATAAGTGAATGCCCGGCTTGGTCCCAATATTAACATTTAAAAGTCCATGTCACGTTCAAGTGCATATTTGGCGGCTTTGACCCCCAGTTGAGTTCTGTTTTCATAAGTTTATAAAGCACTCTTAAAGTGCTCGAACTATAGCTATTGTGCCGTTCGACTCTTGATTTATTTGATCACGGACAGGGAAGCCGGAATCAAATACTAAGCTCTATACAATATTATTCAAACAAATCTGCCCTGGGTAGCATAGCCACAACAAGATAAAGTATTGTTGAAGGAACGTCAATACAATCACACCAAAAGACGCTATGTGCTGTTTCTACCATTTATAGATCAATTAATCTATCAAAAAAAAAAGGATTAAAGACACTCTTGACAATGAAACCCCTGTTTATTCCACAAAGACGATGTAACAGAATGACCAGCTCACAAAATCCACATCCGTTGTGTAAACTACAAACAAGGGCTACAATTGTGTTCAAAACGCAAAACTTACACTAAATGATGTCTGAAATCAAACTATGATCACCAACTCCGTGGCCTCCCCTCCACAACCAATATCCCATAAC
This sequence comes from Metschnikowia rubicola, assembly GCA_030557065.1. Taxonomy (NCBI): domain Eukaryota; kingdom Fungi; phylum Ascomycota; class Pichiomycetes; order Serinales; family Metschnikowiaceae; genus Metschnikowia; species Metschnikowia rubicola. The sequence goes on along the minus strand of JAKTVE010002738.1, from coordinate 16,373 downwards.
GACTCTCCTGTATAGTCGCCATCCTCAGTGGATTCATCCCAGGCCCAGGTCAGTATCGTCGTCTTCGTCACTTGAGTTGCTGTTCTTGTTTTTGTCAACAACGCCTCGCACCTTGAGAATCACCATGTTTCTCATGGCGGAACGTGATATCCGAACCGTTTGCGCCCTGAGCACATCCGCCATGTCGTGGAACAACCGATTTGCAGGCGCAGACGTAGGCTTCATGGCCAAAAAGTCCCTCGCCATCTTGTACATGACGGGATCCGAGCTGCGCCCTAACCGGTAGAAACCTGCAACACTAGAAGTGCGCGGCTTGCGTGCTTCCGAAAGATACGCATCGAGTGCATTATGAGCACGATCGTAACGAACGAAAATGTCATCTTGCTCGGACGAAGAAGAAGGGTCAAGGCTTGCTTCATAATTCAGCTTGTAGCGAGCGTAAACCTCAGCAACGTATTTTCTGATATTGCTGATCACCGACTCCGAAAAGTCAAGATCGGTGAATATCTGTAGTTTCGAGCGAGGATCAAGCACGGTGGCGAGATAGAGGTTCTTGATCGGGCCGATGTCCTCGTCATGTATCGGGTAGTATTTGAGAATATTCTTCTTTATTTTCTCAAGTGACAGAACCAACAAATGATTTGATTTGACGGAATCACGCGCCACTAACTTGTCACGATTGGCAAGAAGCCGACACACGGCGGGAATGGTGAAACTGATCGAGGGGAAAGAAGCCCTCTTGACGGCCCCAAGACACTTTTTGAAAATGTCAAGTGTCTCGCGCCAGGCGGCGAGGTACTCCCACTCTTCGTCAGTGATGTCACGAGGCTCAAACTGCATTTCCTCGAGATCCAACAGCGGGATTTTTTGCGCCTCTTTCAATGCCGCATTGATCTCGGTCCGGTACTCAAGGGCGGTTTTAACCATCTCATCTGTCGTGAGCCACAGACTCTTTCGGTCCGGTTGTGGAAGCTCGAACTTGAATTTCGGGTTATTCTTCGAACTCTCACGCGCCTCAACGCCCTCCCGGAAAGTTTTATACAACTCCCCATTTTCACGGATATATTTGAAAAGAGAACGGATGAGGTCGGGCAAAAATTGCATATTGTAATAGAATTCGCGGTTTTCAGGCGTCACGCCTTCGATTTTGTCCACGGACACGTCGCCATATCTGAAAAACGTGGACTGGAAGAATCTCTTGACCCAGAACGTGATACAGCTTTCGATGCACCTGATATCCCCTTCAAACTCAGCCTGCGCATGCTTAGAGCTATACTCTTCTTTGTAAGAATCGGCTGACCAGTCCAATAATAGCGAAGTGCCCCTAGTGATGGAAATTACCCGGTCCTCGGCAATGTCATACTCCTTGAGCGCCTTCATCACACACTTCTTCAAGCAGCTGTCATCGATCTGTTTATGCGACTGGCCGAGTACAAAAGCCTCAAGATCCTCGAAATCTTGGAAAGCTTCAAATCCAACAAGCAATTCCTCGGGGCCCATGTCTTCATCGAGCCAGTGCAACTTGAGCGCAATCGAAGTGTACTCGCTGAGGTATTCGTCCTTTCTTTTCTTGGTCTCCCACAACGCAAACGTCATGGCAAACGTGCCCTTGTGCTTGGCGAGCTTGAGCTTTGTCTTCACCAATTCTTCCGCATACATTTTCTTGAACTCAGCCTCGACGTTAGCACTCTTCATCGACGGCGGCAATTCACCCCGCACTAAGGAGATGAGATCCCTAAAGGAGCGCCCGTCAATGACTCCTGGCGGCATATTTGTCGCCAACGACATCTGCGTCAACAACTTGAGAAACACGTTCTCGTCGAATTCGTCGTCGCCGCCGTCGTTCTGGCCCCTGTTCTCGGTTCGCGCACGCTTCCGCTCGGCGGCACCATTACCGAGAATCCGCACAAGCGTCTCCTGGTGCCTCGTTTGGTAGTGAGACTTGAGAGTCGTGGTGTTAAGCGGCCATTTCATATTGTACGTTTTCAGGCACTCGGTGCAGGACACGTGTATTTTCCGGGGCTGTCCTTGCACAAAAGGCACGAGGTCCCATGTGAAAAGGCCGTATTTGATCACGTCTGTCGAGTGTTCGAGCGGCGGCAAAGTGAAGTCTGGCGACATGGCTTGCTCCTTGCTGAAACACATCCGTTTGGGCGCTCGGTCCATCATCATGCCTCTCATCATGTTTCCCATCATGGTGTCGAAAGATTTTTTTTGCAATTGACTCTTTTTGGAGAACTATTTTGGTTAGAGCCAAAAGTGTTTTGTGAAGATTTCCCAAAATAAAAATGAACTCCACTGTTTCAATGCTAGAAATTTCACATTATATATGATCAAGGGAACAATGGGAATGTCACATAATGTTTTCCAGCGATCAGGAGTCGCCGAAATAGGAAGTTGGGGCAAATTAAACGCACAAGGCAAAAAAAAAAATGCACGAAGCCACGAACGGGCAACGCGTCTCCTAAGTTTTAGCTGGTGACATGGACGTGAATGACATACACGATTTTTTCGTTAGAATGGCTCAAAAGACTCAAATTGTATGTATTTTTCCTTCAATTGATCCATAAAAACAAAAAAAACGAAGATTTATTCGGATCTTAACAATATAATGTACAATTGGTGACCACTCCAATGATTCAGGCGGGCATGAAGCCAGTTTCACCAACAATGAGGTACTGGTTCTTTCTTTGGATATCTGCCCATCCATAACAATAGGTGTTCACCAAATGATCTGCAAAGCGCAGCTATTGTGTCGGTGCCGTGCAATTTCTTACCGGCTAATTTTTCAGAAAATAAAAAAAAAGAGTAAAAAAAAGTAAAAAAGTAAAATAAAGAGAAAACGACAAATTTATGGACGTACCAAAAAACTGTATTTTATGAAAAACAATGTCCATGTTTTTACCTCGAATGCACTTTATCAGTTGTGGCCATTTTGTGAGGGCTGTGAAACACCGGCCGGGGCAGTACAATAGGTGAAACGGGGAAAGGTCTTGTATCAGTCCTGTATCATAATCAGCCTCTGCGAATATGGCATTGTGTATGTACGTTCTCAGAGTTTACAGCGTTGAAGACTTTATGATGCACAATTCGAGGAACGAATTTTCTTGCTCAATGTAAAGAAACGGATTCGAAATGTTGTTCAATATTCTAGATATGGATGAAGAGAAGTGTATGCATTCAGCCCAATAGTGAAGGTACGTTTTTTAGTATTCCAAAGGAACAGCCTAGCGTTTTGGTGTTGAGGAAAAAATGGATAAACGCACGAAAATTGAAAATAGACGGCAAAAATAAATAAAAAATATACAAAAATTGTAAGAAAATTTAAAAGAATTTGCCGAGCTTAAAAAACACGTTTCCAATTCAGGTGAAATCTTATATGCAGTACGACAAATGTTTCCGACAATCACCTTTCCTTTGCGGAACCCGCAAGCCTAAATGAAAAATAAAGGATTGGTTTCAAGGAGTGCTTGGTTTATCAGAAATAGAGAAAAGTTCTGACTTGACGGTATAGTCATGATTTGTGGCCGTTTACCAACAAAACTAGACACCCAAATCAGCACGTCACGTGACTGCGCAGAAGTATACTCACAAAATATCACCAAGACTTTCCAGAACATACAAAAGTCGTTCAAATCAGCCCTGGAGCACCAATTAAACACCCCCGAAAGCCCATAAAAATACACAATGGACGACACGACACGCTCGCTTATCCGGTTTGTCGCGCGCGGGTTCTACCTGCGCCCATATATACTCATTCTCGATGCGGTATTGCTCCATTCTGTGCTCTCGGAAGATGATCTCATATACCTTCTAGGAATCCACCGTAAGGAACTCCGGTCGCTCTGCAACAAGCTTGTGGACGACAAACTCATGCTGAGTCACGTGCAGAAGGAAGAAAACGCTCAGCAGCGGCTCACAAACCGGACCTACTACTACATACACATCACAGAGGCAATAGATTCAGTGAAATGGCGCGTGCACCTGATCGTGCTGGCGATCAAGGACGAAATGCTGCTGTACGGTAACCCGCACGGCTACGTGTGTCTGCGGTGCGGGAAAAAAGTGTCGCAATTGGACGCGATCTCGCTTTTGAGCGATGACAAACTGTCGTTTTTATGCGATACCTGTGGCGCAGTTTTGCTTGAGGACGACTCGCTGCAGCAGGCGCTGTTAAAACAGGAGAACTTGGAGCGGCTAATGGTGCAGGTGGACCCGATCATTCTGTACTTGAAGAAGATTGATAACTCCCATATCGAGGACAATACGTTCGAAATGGCGCTTACAAAAGCAATCCCAGCACAGTCGGCCAGCACGGCCTCATACACGCTCCAGAGCCGCTTGCCGGGCCAGCTGAAGCTGCAGATGCTGGCGCTGTTGCAGAACGCGGCGCTGAAGGCAAACGCCACATTGCATGTCTCGATCACGGCGTCCGACGAGAACTACGAAAAAGAGCAGCAGGAGAAGGAACAGCGCCGCCAGCGGTTGGAGCAGAACGCGCTCCCGTCGTGGCACTCACTGTCTACAGTCGGGCAGAACAGCAGTTTTGCCAAGGACGAAAGTGGTGCTGAGAAACCGAATGTTTCAGTGAAGAATGAAGAAGTTGAGGTCAAGGCCGAAAACGGGGCCGAAACTGGCGCAGAGAGCGTGGCTCAGGAACCTATCGTGCCGCTTACAGCCGCCGAGCGCAAGGAGCGCGAAGCGCAGGATGTGCTTGCTGCATACTATGCGGACTTGGCCGAAAGAGAGGCTAAGGAGGATGAGGAGGAAGGAGAAGAAGAAGATGATGATGACGACTTTGATGATTTCGAGGATATTTGAGGCTTAAAGGAGATTTAGTATGAGTGATGGTGGTTTTCAGGGAGCTTTGGCCACATTTCCTCCTGCTTTTGAGAAGCATCTGAATTAATGCTCGTTCGAGAAAAAATCATGAAGTCTTATTCCCGGAAGCGGCGCGTATATGTTATGGTTTCGTGAGGGGAATGTTTTGTGAAGCTCTATGCAAAATTCAACGACCGCTGACTGTGTGGCGTTCTCTATATATATACATACATATATGTATACTCTCGATAAAGCATGATGCAGTGCCAGGGTCTCAGAGTTCTCAGTTTATACATACAAAACTCAATGAGTCAAAAATTCCATTGAAAAGATGGCCAAAATTCTCGAACACTTTCGCTCGAAGAGGCATAGCTCATAAAAATATCAAGAGATAGCTTTGAGTTTGAGGTGTGAGGGAATGATCTCAGACTGTATCAGCCAGAGTTTACATGAATGTTTTTTTTCGATATTCTAGAAGTGAAATATTTTCCTCTTTCGTTTTGCTAGATGCATTAGGGATTGACTCAAATATCTATCCCAGAAAGATTTGATCTTCTCGAAGAAGATACAGTAAGACTTGTTTATAAGGATCTTGGTTAAAGACATAACCTGACTATATTTTTCAAAACACGGCGCGAGAAATTGCTTTGTACTCCAAAAAAGGGCTCTTTAAGAAGATAACCTGGGTTCTATTTCTATTCCTGTTGAATGGATGTGATCCTTATAAACAGGTCTTACTGTAGTATTTTAGGCCCACTCTGTGACCGAAGCATGCACATGAATGTACCCTCAACTTGGGAAAAAAACGCAAAAAAAGTTACGCGTCGTGTACATTTTACCATGATTTGTCTCCAGATATAGGCAAAGCACGAAAATCAAAGGAATATCGTATACACGATCGATTTTGGATTACTCGTATTGAAGAATCGATAATGAAAGGCTAGTAGATAGATTTCTGTCACATAATATCATAGTACTCTCCCTGTGTACATTAACAGGCGGTGAAGGCATGTCCCCACATTAAATGAAAGCCATTGATGCCTATCATCGAAGCGTAGACTTCTTGCTTGGCAAATACTATGATAATGTGTGTATTTGATACTTGATTAAAGAATTTAAAATGGCACTCATGAGGCCCGGTGGTAATTAAAATAGAATACCGTTGAGTATACTAGGTGTCATGTTTTTGATCATTTTAAACGTGCGTTAATTGTTGTTCTGTGTGGCAAAACACAACGGCGATAACATTATCCATAGCCCAGATATAGCGAGATATAAAGAATCAGTGAAAAATGATAGAGCCCAACAAGAAGATTTCCAGACTGTACCATCTACTACAGAATAACGATTTCACTGACTTATCAATGCGGTTCACTCACGATCGCACTTTTGAGGGACTTGATAGTAATTCAAGGATCAAGTCACGAAATCAAACACTATACGATAGTCTCATGTCTTCGTTTGGACTGTTTAACATATACTCAAATTGTCTAAAGCTAAACATCTTTTTTGGTACACCCTTACAATATTGTCATTATACTCATATCCATACATCTTTGGTCCACCTATTATCATTTTGTTTATTGAACCACCTCACTCATTGTCTAGCTCTCTTGAATTTTTTCCACAAAAATTATCAAACTTTTTGGTATCTACACTGGATTCTAGCACAAAAATACTGTAAGTGTCACATCGACAAAATCTATTTTTTGTTTCCTCGCCTGAAATATCTAGTTTAACTCCACAACATGGAAGCACTAAACCGATCTAATGTTGATTTATGAAGCAGTAATACTGAAGTGGTCTTTGCAGAATCATGTTTTATTGTTGCAATCGCTTCCAGCTTTCAACAAGCAGCATTGTGAATCAAGAACTTTGGCTCGAATCGCATATCGCCAAAAGGTACAGCAGTTATTTACCGTTATGTTTATATTGCAGGGTTCAACTAATTAAGGCTTTCTGGCCGGTCTAGCTTATACTCGTGGGGCGGCTCAGTCGCATGGGCGAGCCAGACAATAACCTATTCTGGCCGAGTAAAGTGCCGCATGTACTTACGAGCTTGAAAAACTCAAGAATCCATGACTCAAGTCGCCGATCAATATAAAAAAATTGGCATTATTTCAAAAGTGTCTTGACGACCACAAGACTGCTTCAAGGAATGATAGCCCCGAGGGAATGTTGCAAGGACGACGATGCTTCACACAAACGCAGCTCCTGCGGTATATGTATGCTCGCGTATTTTCTCCACCTCCAAAAGTCGACAGAAACATGAAAAAAATTGCTGTGATCCTATACTTTCCCTTTCACTTCACCATTTTTGCAGCGACCACCTAAGAGCATGGGCATGCACACGCGCGTGCGGCTGGCGGATCGTGCATATGTCTGCGCGCGGTGAATTGAATTCAAAAGGAGTCGAGTTTTTCATCCCGATACCGGAGCCCGACCAAAGATGCCCGAAAAAAAGGTATGTTGCAAGAACCCTCATGATAAGACGAAAGCCTCAGAATTGTGATATGACCTGTAAGGCTGAAACCTGCTATATTGTCCACTCAAAATCTCTTTTCAAAAAAGCCATCGGTCGCAGCCCAATTCATTTTTCCAGGTGACTCATGACTCGCGCACACCACACCCCATAGATTACTAACCTGCCAGAAAGCAGACCCATTCAAGTCATTCATCGCAGGCGGTACCGCGGGCGCCATCGAGGGAGTGATCACGTACCCTTTTGAGTTTGCAAAAACCAGATTGCAGTTGGTGGACAAACTGCTGAAGGCATCTAGAAACCCGTTGGTGTTGATCGCCAACGTCGCCAAAACGCAAGGTGTCTCGTCGCTTTACGTGGGATGCCCCGCATTTGTTGTCGGTAACACCGTCAAGGCATCAGTAAGATTTCTTGGGTTCGACTCGATGAGAGCGCTCTTGGCCGACCGCGACGGGAAATTGTCCGGGCCCAGAGGCGTGCTTGCCGGGCTCGGTGCAGGTCTTTTGGAATCGGTCGTCGCCGTGACGCCATTTGAGGCAATCAAGACCGCTCTCATTGACGATAAACAAGCGGCAAAGCCAAAGTATCAAGCGGGGCTCGTTTCGGGCACAATGAAATTGGTGCGTGACTTGGGGTTCCGTGGCATGTATGCCGGGTTGGTACCTGTATCTTTGAGACAGGCGTCGAACCAAGCCGTTCGTTTGGGATCTTACAATGCCATTAAGACCATGATCCAGCTGGCAACCAATACGAAGGCGTCTGAACCATTATCTTCTGCGGCAACATTCGCCGTTGGCTCGTTTGCCGGCATTGTCACTGTGTACACCACGATGCCCATCGATACCGTCAAGACGAGAATGCAAGCGCTAGGCGCAGACAAGCTTTATACGTCCACATTGAACTGTTTTGTCAAGATATTCAAGGAGGAGGGCTTGTTGACGTTCTGGAAGGGCGCCACGCCGAGATTGGGCCGTTTGGTATTGAGTGGTGGTATTGTGTTCACCATATACGAGAAGATGCTCGTATTGATGGCTTAGAGCAAAGACGAGGCGGAATGACGGCTTATAGACCCGTTGCATCCAACAGGCCAAGTAGACATGACTATGAGAGACACAACCAGCTAATGCGTACGCAATGTCATTATTATGTCCAGTGCTATAACTCCTATTAGCCCCTTATGTTCCCCAAAAGGTGATTATGGAGATGCATTTTCCACTGTCTCCGTTGTGGTGTGCGTTTCCTCCAGCGCCTGTGGCGCCAATATACGCTTCTCCTCTCGCTTCACATAGTAAAAATCGACAAACGACTTCAAAAATACGAGAATTCCGAATGCAATAATCGCATAGGCCAAAAGGGGCGTCTTTGCCCCGCTATGCGAGCCAATAGTCAGGGTCTGCTCAAGACCCAGCAGGTACGTGTCTACAGCACCGCCTGTTTTGATCAGCAGGCTCTTTGAAATATCTATCAGGTTCGGGTCTGCCGGTTCGTAGCGTGTCGGCACGCGATCTGGTCGCCCGGAGTTTGTGGGGATCACGTTGTACCCATACATGATGATGGTGACGCCAAGGCCTGCCCTGGTGCCCTGTTTGGCTGCGTGCGATGTATGGAGCAAGTAGCACAAGACAAAGCCGACCAACTGGAATGCCACCGTGACTAGCACGTTCCATACGAAGTTGGCGATATTCCCCACCGGCAAGCCGTGCACGAAAACTTCGTCCTCGTACATCGGGCTGATCATCGTAGCCTCCCAATACTCCGGCGACGAGTCCGCAGCAGCCTCCTCGTATGTTGGCGGGTGCTGCTCCTGGCCCGCACGGGTCTCTTCTGTGTCTGGCTTTGCCATGAGATTTCGGAACACGCCATCTGTACCCTGGCCAACAAACCGCCCTGGTGCGTTCAGTTGTAGTCTGCCTGTGTTCAAGCCGTTATGGAGCCGTTCGTACGTTTGCTTGAACGGAAATAAATACGTCACGACATTTTTGAGCCGGCTGGCTGCCAGGAGACGGCCACCCTGCGGCGCTCCCTGGAGCTCGAGGTCCCCAGCAGGCACACCCGCCGAGCTCCCTTCCAAATTTTGCGTCGAGGCCATGTGTGATGACAGCCCTTCCATGGCATTTATTTCGCTTTGATCTCGCTCTGTTTCGGGCGATTCTGTGCGGGGATCTGTGGCATGGGTCATGTTCTCGGCGGCAAATCCATGCCCCGCGGCCCGTGGATCCAGAATAACGTCATTTTCGCCCGGAGATATCGGCGATGCTTGATTATCAATAGGTGTATACCTGCCTTGGCCGTGGCTGGACATTTTTGGCGGTTGTGTGATGTTTATGTGTGGTGGCCAGATGGGATGTTTACTATATAAAGAACGTCCGGGGCGCAGTGTGTTCTCATGGCTAAACGATGTGGAGGAAGCTAGGTGCATTTCTGCACCTGGTGTACGGGTGTTCTACACGGTCGTGGGACCATGTTGCAACAATGGCCGACTGGCCGAGACAATGTGGAGAAGAGCGGATTGGTGAATTTTGAGAAGGCAATGCTAAAGTGAGCGATGTGCTGATGAAACCGTGTCACTGATTTTCCTGGATTTATTCTTGGGTTTGTTTGTTCATTGAGCTGCTCTTTGTTCTTCATGCCGCAGGATTTGTTCACCATGGCATGCAATGGCTTGATGTTGAGAGTGACGGGGCCCCGTTTCGGTGACACTTTTTGGCCCTGCGGAATGATTCAGAAAGTTAGGGCGTTTTTCCTAATCCTTGGAAGCACATTAAATTCTAAAAATTCTGCGCGTTTTCAAAGAGTAATTTAAGGGCATCTAGAATTTTTGCCTAAAAAGATTCACATAGTTCTCACAGAAAAGATTAGATAAGCGGTCAAAGAATACATTTTCTTTTTAGCCAAAACACTGTGCACACGTATAGTACAAGCACTAAACAATGAAGACGCGGACATTTCATATGCCTGGGACGATTTACTCATGAGGTGTATCATGCAAAAAAGGGTCTTAGAGAACTGGGGTTTTACGAAATTCGAGAGCACCTGATTTGGTGATGTAGCTCCTCAAACCATAGCGATATGAGCACATTTACGAAAGTCCAAAACGAATAATCCTGGTGTCACTCTTGTGTGATTGACCTTGTCTTAACTTTTCTTCACCGCCCATCAACTTGGCGTATTTTTATTTAAAAAAGTATTGTGTTTGAATTGTCCATGAAGGAAGAAAATTTTCTTCGAAAGTTTTGTTTCTTTGGTTTTGCAACAGTAAGAAGAAAGAAAGAGAGAGAAAATCATGTATGCGAATGAGTTTTGCCGGCGCCGAAGAACGCGGTCTGAAATATTACACCAGAAACTTGTCGAGTTTCGAGCTATGAACAGGTTGTTTCGTTGAATAGAGTCTCTATAAGGCCTTTGACGGGTTTGATAAGACAAAATAGTCTCAATAGGAGTAGTACTGGACTCCTTGTTTTTTTTTTTTTTTGATGGAATTTGAGGCTGATTTATGAAATATACGCTCACTTGTTATTCATCAACAATCTCAATAAGCTTGGATCTTGGCAACACTGTTAAGGAGTTGTTCCGGAAACCGACATCCTATACAAATCAAGCTATTACAACTTTAAGACAGTTGAGTACAAGGAAAAAACACAAAATACTGTAGAGAACTTTATCGCTAGAACAGAAAACTTGAAGGGAAGCGTGAACATGTGTATCACGGCAGATCTGCCAACCAACTTGATATAGATAGAATTCTGTTTGACAACCCAGACATGTTTAGAAGGTCCTGATATCAAAACAGGTATTTGCACGATTTTGATCCCACAATTAGAAAGGTGGCGAAAGACCTACTGTATCTAGTACTTACGCATGCTTTTTTAACTTATGTAGTCTCGAAAGCTAGAGTCGTATTTCTTTTCCAGTGAAGTCTCATCTACTAATATCTCGATAAGCCCGGTTCCTCTTTAGTGCAGATAAGTTTTGTTTTCACTTTTTGCTGCCGGTATGGACAACAATCCCGTGGTATCACTTCCAAACATCTTTGAAACAATATAGTCATTTGCACGTGCAATTAGCTGCTCCCTTCAACCCGGAGGTCGATCCAAGCACACATCAGGCCAGCAAACTCTTTCCGAAATTATGTATCTTACTCGAAAAATCACCAATATTTTTCTGGATAGATCAGCTCAGTTGAATGGTACAAAAATTCTCAAAATGACCGGTTTCAGTGTTACCTGCCCGTTTTGAGAACACTCTCGTTTCAGAGTGCGAATAACGGAAAGAACCGCGGCTCATTTACCAAGAGGGAAAACTAGGCCGCCCTTAAACCCAGATAATGCTCCTTTTTTTTTATCAAATTTTCGGTGCAAAAAAGGAAAAAAAATGCTTTTCAAAGAGAAAAAAACAGCAGGCGCAACATTTCACACGGTATGTGCAACAGCAGCACACTTTGGTGGCCCGGAATGAAGTACACGCATTCTGAATGCAAACTGGAATTTAGCTGTGACACATCACACAGCCATCAACTCGCAAAAAGGAGGCAAACTCTGATACCTATCGTTGCAAGAAAAAAATGATAAAGGCATTACAAAAATTTTCATACTAAGTTTCTTTCTTGTTGCTGCTGGCCATGAGCCCCTAAGGTCATTTTGTATAGACAGGTGAAAGATTTACGTTAGTGTCTTAAAATTCATATAGTGTGATTCAATCCATCAGCGAATATGTGTCCGTGTTCATTGGTTTTAGTATTGTTAATTTCTGATTAGTTAAACCTGAAAAGCTTCAATCAATCTTTGACGTTCGATATTTGATTGCCCAAAAGTTAACTATCATTAATCAAATTTCAGGGCACGGAGTGCGGCCTTTGTCTTTATTGGCATTAATTATCTATGGGGATTTTTCGGGCTTTTTTTTTGTGTTTCTGTAAATATTAACTACTTCAGTGTCACTCATCTAAAACATCTAGAACGCCTGATTTTGGCTGATTTCTGAAAAATCTGAAACTGTATTTCGTTTAACGATTGAGTCACAAGATCTCAATTTTGAAGTTGGAAGCCCTCATCAACGCAATTCGGCTAGATTAGACATGTCACATGACATTTATTAAAGAGCATTCTCAACCGGCATACACACGCACCCCCTCGGTACTATTACTTCTCCTATCTCGTCTCAAATAGATGTGTGACTCTCAAGTTTTTTGCTACAGGTTCATGCAAAACGAAAATCAGACACTTCTCTCAAAAAACAAATAAAACAAATAAATGAAAAAAAAACCGGTGCGTTACTGTTTCAATTTGAAACGGGACTTGAAGAGCATTTGAAACCCTGCGTGTTTCAACGTATCGTTCTGAGAAACGACTCTGAAACACTCACTATTATTTCACTCAAACCTATAGTTTTCCAAAACCGATACGAGATTATTAATTTTCCGGTGAGAGTCGTTCACGTGGCTCAATGAAAACCTGCTCAAGATCATACTTTCAGGCCCCTAAGCCACAATTCCCAATCCGCCAGCCCACGTTTCCACTTTAATTGATCACGTGCCCCACAATAAATTTTTTATGTGCACTCCTACATTCCGCCGGATCGGGATAATAAGACTGCATATAACGAAACCCTGCATCTCGCCTAAAATTATGGCAATCACACAAACGCTCTGATGTGGGTATGCACGGGGACGCCCACATGGGCAGGCATAATCTTGGCCTCTAATAAATAGATCCCCACAGACATGTCATAAACGTGTCTCCAATAAACTGTACTTTTTTCATACTTTTTTCTCCAATACTCAATTGAGATAAAAAAATCTACAGCGCCGCGTCGTTTCTGTTTCCACTCGTTTATAAAACCGAAACCACACTGGCCTGCCGCATCGCTTATTCGAATCCACATCCTATTTTCGATTATGAGATTATTAGCTATCATCTCAATATGCGCTTTTTCGCAATACTTTCGCTTGGCCACATCACTCAGTATACTTGTTTCAACAACAGATTCTTGGGTCGATAAAAATGTCCGCTATCTATACCCGGCTTTAATTGAAGCAGGCCACGAAGTTTTATTTGTGGGTTCTTTAAATTCAAAACTGGTGGAAGATTATAGAAAAGAGCTTTTCAAAAAAAGCGTTGCTGCTGAAGCAAAAGATTTCAGTGTTTTGCCGAACGAGGGTGGTGCATTTGGGCATTTGAAGGAGTCTCACCAGAAATACCATTTGCAGATCAGAAAGCAAAATACACTTTCGCGTGGAGCGAAAAAAGTGATTTCGGAAAAAGCGTCAAAAGAGTACGAGCTGGAGTTTGAAAGGCAAAAATCAAAACTTGTCAGCGAGCGTGCATACGGGCAGGACCCGTTGAACCCAAACTTCTGGTATGTCAATGGATCGCCTTTGGAAGCGCTTTCCATTGCATTCAATGTTATTCTTCCAAAACACAGGGTTGATTTCAAGCCCGATTTGGTATTGCTAGGCCCAAACGAAGGTCGTCATTTATCACGTGAAAATCCGCTGGAAAATGCTCAAATTGCGCTTACTGATCTTTCATCTTTCACAGACGAGCTTGAGGCCATGAGGCTATTGGCCCAGGCCAAGAATTACCCGGTCATTTCCGTGTCTACGGAAGACGCGGATCATGTATACTATGAGGACGAAGCATATTTCCACGTGGAGCAGGCCTCCTACGGAAAAATGTTTAAGCAAAACGTGATCTCGCAAAATATCAAGTTTGTGAACACGCGTATTCTTGACCTTATCACAAAAGTAGTGCCTCAAATGAGAAAGGGCCAGGCGCTCAATGTGAACTTTCCCTCAATGAATAAGAACCAGCAAGACTCTACATGTGTGGCGAAGGGAAATTCTGGCCCCGAGTTCAAACAAATGACGTCTTTTTCGAGTCAACAGCCTAGCTTGGGCCATATTTTTGTCATTCCTGAGTACGATGTCGAGGACGGTTTGGTGCATCTTGCGAGCACATATTCGTATAAGGCTTCGAAGGAGAGCCCGCAGCTTCAGAAAATTTCCAGTTTTGAGGTATCTCGTCTCCAGCACTTACTCTCTGTTTCTGGCAAGGAAACAAACCCTCAAAATGTATTGGAGACTGAGAAGTATTCAGAAAATGTGGCTCGGAATGAAGTACTTGAGAATAACGAGGAGTTTAAGGCGTTCCAGCGGTGCGAAATTGCCATTTCCATCAGCAGTATTGTTAGTGAAAATGAAAAGGGGTCCGGAGAGGGGTTGATCCCGGGATTGAAGTAAAAGTGAAAAAGATGAATTGGTTTGGGTGGAAATCTGGGGGAATATGAAAAAATATATGTATAGAGATTAAATATGCTGCGCTTTATAAAATACGAATTAGATGAGAAATGAATGCAATAGCTCCAATAGGAAATTATGTGCAAGACATGGGAAAGAGGGGCTACCAGGACCAGATACTCATAGGTACTAGTTACAACTAGCAAAAGTAAATTTTACGTGCTACTAATTGTTCAAAAATGGGCTAAATCAAATAAGCCCATTCTTCGCGAAGTCGCTACTGTTGGACTGGATCAAAAAATCACGGCGCAGTCATATATAAGGGTAAATAAGCTAATCATTTAGCAACAATCGGGCAAAAATCTAAATGTATTTTTCATCATTTTATTTTCTGGAATCTCTATTCTAGATCTTGAATCTTTTATACAACACTCATCCTTCCTTTTTTTCACTTTGACGCTGTCTATTGGCTAACCAGATTCTGCCATCTGCACTGTGGCCCGGCTTGCACATAAAACACATGCGACTTCGAACACGCCGTTGCACGTGACTGATAACGGTTTATCCTCTCCAGCGCCAAAAGTTTGCAAGAAAAAAAACCAAACTATAAATACCACACGTTAGAATTACCACATTTGGCCATGCCCACCCTCATACCAACCGTGCTGACGCAGCTGGCGGCGTACCTGAGGCTTTCGCTGCAGGAGAGGGCCAAATACCTGAAACTAGGCACATTTTCGTGCATTTCGTTGATAACAAACAAAATGATCGGCACGGGCCTCTTCAGCACGCCCTCGATTATTTTCAAGTACTGTAACGGGAATGTGCCCATTTTCTTGGGCTTATGGATCTTGGGCGCCATAATCATTCTCCTGGGTCTCCTAGTATATTTAGAGTATGCATTAAACCTACCGTTTCGCAATGGCGGCGAAAAGAACTACTTACTACGGGTATTCCGTGTACCCAAGGGTCTTTGTGGCTGCATTTACGCGTTTCAAATGGTATTTCTTGGTTTTAGCTCGGGCAACTCGTTTGCTTTCGGCAAGTACATCTGGTATGCGGTTTCCGGGGAGCCTCAGCCTGGAGCCAGCGAATGGCCCGCCAAATGGATCGGCGTGGCGTGTATTACATTCTGCATATGGCTCCATGTCAGGTACCCGAACCAAGGCATGGCGCTCTTCAACTTTTTGGGCATGTTCAAGATAGTCATACTTTTTCTAATAATCGCCATTGGCCTCTTGGTGGGCCTCGGCGCAGTCACAGTTCCCGAATCTGCACCGGTGGCAGTATCCGCCGAGCCACAAAATGCGTATCTGATTTCGGTGGGCCTTCTACAGGTTGTTTATCTGTTCAAAGGCTGGGAAAATGCTAACTATGTGCTCTCTGAGTTGGAGAATCCCTACCAGGCACTCACTGTGACGGCGCCCGTCTCGGTGCTTTTGGTCACGTGCCTCTACTTCATGGTGGTTGTAAGTTACCTCGTGGTGATCCCGAAAAAGGAACTACTTTCAAGTGGCGTGCTAGTTGCGGGTATTTTCTTCAACAAGGTCTTTGGCGAGTCCATCACGTCACGTGTGCTCCCGATTCTCATATCATTGCTGACGCTCGGAAACGTGATGGTGGTGTCATTTGCCCACTCGAGGGTCAATCAGGAACTAGCCCAGGAGAACTACCTTCCATTTTCGAAATACTTCCAGAACTTAAACCACTCGTTATTACTACATTGGGCAATCACATTCATTATTCTTGTGGGGCCTCCCAGTGCGGAAATCTACGAATTCGTGGTGAACTTGTACATATATCCGGGCACATGGATCAATCTTCTCTTGACTGGTG
>JAKTVE010002737.1:119547-137408 GCA_030557065.1 Metschnikowia rubicola | reverse complement strand
GCCCGGATTGCCGCCAGTTACGCCTGGCTGGAACCTGGGTGCGTCGGTGCCATCATTCGTTGACGAAAGCGTCGGGTGAAGGAACTTGCCCAGCACAGAGGGTTGTTGATTCGGTCCATTGGTAGGGCCCGCGGGCGCGGCAGACTTCCCGGGCAAAACAGACGCCAAAATGCTCATTTTTTGGGGGGAAAAAGGCCAATCAGCTGGTGCTGTGGTCTGGTAATGAGTGGGATGGGTCTATGGCGTGATTGGCCGTGTGTTTAAGCCGACTTTTGCGTGTGTTGTCGTGTCTGTTTAGCGAGATGCGATCGGTGAATGTGGTTTCTGGGCAAAAAATTCAACGTCCGTGCACGACTGGCGCGGGCCTCACCATTGAAGTAATTTGCATAAACATGAGAAATGTACTGATCAAAATCTTGAATTTCAACATCATTGAAATTTGACTGGGTACTTTTTTTTGTTTTTCATTCGTAAAATCAAAAAAAGGGTATTTCGTTTAGAATCGGTACATGTTTGCGTGGCTTCAAGACCACTGACCAATAACTATTCTGAACCGTGAGCAACCAAATTGGCATGGCAGTCCATGAGACGACTAAAGCTTTGAGCAAACTACTTTTTCGATATTATTTGAATAGACATAGATAAGCCACATTGGGTGTTTTTGAGGCTTGAATATTGTACCGATGCCTTTTTTCTTTTCGAGTGTTCAAAGCGAAAAGGACATCGGATATACTATATTTTGGTCTACTAAACTGCACTGAGGCCGCCCAGCCTCAGGCTCATGGTACGCTTTCCCGAACTATCATTCTCCGCAAGCGATCCCGTCACCCGTGTAGCACAGATAATTATTCGTTATGTTATTTTCGGTTTCAATTTTTGGTTTTTCTGAGATAGATCTCATCAAGGTCAACGAAGTCTCGCTTCAGGTTTCATCAAATAATTGATTCCAAAATAATTGACTCACGGGCTGGTCTACTTTCCTACATGACATCGCTCTCATCACCTCAAACAATACAGAATTTTGACCAAAGGCCTTAGAAGCCAGCGAAGAAAGAAAAAGAGAAAAAACACTTCATTATCTTTTTGAGAGTCTCATTTTTTTTTATGGTAGTATCACATTACCAGCAAATAATCAGCGGTAGCAATAAATGGCTGGCAATGCCTCAGAGTTTTGAGCACCCAGGCTTAATTCTGCTCACTTCCAAACTGGTAGTGTGGTGCGGCCCCGCATTCTGGAGTCTGGACGCTCGCAAGCCCGGGCCGGGGCCGCGCCATGGGTTGGCTTTACCTAATCTACTATTTTGGCTCTTGACTTTTCCTCACAATTCTTATCACAGATTTTTGTATAACAGATGAAATTACCTTTTTTGCTCGTGCTTGCTGCGGCGACGACGAACGCTTTATCCTTACAGACCTTTACCAGTCTTTTCTCGGAGTCTCCGGATAGGGTCTTGAAAACGGGGCCCGAGACGTACCAATTAGCGTCCGAGGCCGATAAGTTAAACATGAGACGGAACGGGAAAAAGTTTATGGATGTTACGGGAGTAATTTCTGTAGAGGAGGCCCTCTCTCAGGGAATCATTGCCGGGGCGGGTAACAATAATCTCATCAACGTGTTCTCGAAACAGCTTCATACACTAAAGACGCCTGTGCCGGAGTATAACTACCCGCAGGAAGCAGGCTACAACAAATTGGTCACATCCTTGCTCGGAAAAATAGATGTGGATGCCGTCAAGGCCAATTTGGCCAAGTTTACGAGTTTTTACACACGCTATTACAAGTCTGCCTCGGGCGTAGAATCGGCCGAATGGCTCTATGCGCAAGTATCTGAATTGGTCAAAACCGTGCCTGGCGCTACGGTCACGAAAATTAAACATGGCGGGTGGGACCAGTTCTCGATTGTGGCCTCGATTCCGGGTAAATCGACAGATAAGGTGGTCGTGGGCGCCCATCAGGATTCCATAAACTTGTTATTCCCAAACTTGTTAGGCGCGCCTGGCGCGGACGATGACGGGTCCGGTACCGTGACCACGCTCGAGGCACTCAGGCTTGTTTCAGGGGCAATAGCCGCTGGCGACTACGCGCCCTATAATACATTGGAGTTCCACTACTACTCCGCCGAGGAAGGCGGGTTGTTGGGCTCGGTGGATGTGTTTTCGCGTTATTTCGACCAGAAGAAAACCGTCGTAGGCATGCTTCAGCAGGACATGACTGGGTACACACAAGGCACGGTTGACCTGGGCGTGGAGCCCCACTTTGGCTTGATCAATGACTATACGCTGGCGAAACAAAATGCGTTTATACGTGTTGTTGTCGATGCGTACTGCAGCATTCCAGTACATGAGACCGAATGCGGCTATGCGTGTTCTGACCATGCCTCAGCGTTGGAAAATGGGTACCCAGCCAGTTTCCTAATTGAGAGTGAATTCAAATACTCTGCCAAACAGATTCATCTGACGATGGATACCATGGATCGCTTGGACTTTGAACATATCAAGGAGCATATTAAATTGACGGTGGGATACGCCGTTGAGCTTGCTGGTGCAAAGAATCTCTATTAGAGACGAGAATCTTGGGACAGGGTCAATGGTTTATCCAGTCATGGCTCTTGGCTGAAGTCTTATGCTTTTGATTGCATGTGGGTTATGAAATTGAGACATTGCAATGAACACGACGACACCAATTCAAGTGTTACGATGTAGCACATAAACTCCAGAGGCCTTTGTCATCTCTGGAATTGTTCGCGTTGTCCTAAAAAGTCTCGTTCTGCTCATTCTGTTTACGTACCGAGATACCAGATCTCCGCCTTGAATCACCAATTGCGATTTAATCTCAGAGCTTCATTATGATGGAATTTAGTGATCTGCGGGTAACCTCACAGACAAATGGAATCAACCTCTGAATACTCATCTTTGTGAAAATTGGTATTGGTGAATGATTGTACTTATCAATTTGTTTAGGTATGCAGCCACACAATGTTTACCCAGTCTTTTCTAGCACAGCTACTCGTAGCTATAATTCAAGCAGTTCCGGATTAATACAGTGTTACAACGTTGATATCCAATTCCAGCAGCTATTTATCACATTTCTCGCCCGAGAGGCATATGGGTATACACAATATCAGCAAAGCCGTCTACTCTGCGGTGGGCTCCTTCTTCTTGGGGAAACGAATGACCTCATAACGGGTCTGGTACATCGTGGTGTACACCAGTTTCTCGCCGGCCTCGTCCTGAACGGTTTTCTGCTTGATATCAGCCTCGGCGTAAATCTGAGCACCTTTGTCCAAGTGGTTCTGGAAAAACGCAACCTGCTTGTCGTCAAACACAGAAAGACTGTACCAGTCAGTGACGGTCAGCTTGCCCTCGGGGGCGTCGTTGGGCGCGTATCTGTCCACGGCCAAGGAGTAGTTGAGGAACGGGCGGTTATCCTTGGTCTCCTTATAAGTGATGTTACCGATCCGGCCCAACAACTGAATCTTTGCAAATTTGTTGCTTGCGGTCGAGGAAAAGGCGCGGGTGGCGGCAATTGATTTAAACATTGCGTGTTTTTATTCTGGGACAAAGTGTTGTTTCAGTATTCCATGTCTATTTTTGTTAGGAAGTCGCGTATACCGTCGATGTGGTGGCGCACGACCACGCTGCTGGCACGCGCTCAATGGGTCCAAAATGCGGCCGTTTTGGTAACTAGGCATGGGCCCAGACTCGCAGAGTGATTAACGTTACTTTTGATTGGCGAAGGTAGGAGGTTGACTATTTTTGACCTAAAATGAGTTGCAATAGCTTTTAAAGCTTCGCTTGCATGGTGATTATCTAATGTAGTGGAAAAGTTTCATTAAAAATCATTATATGATGAATTGTAGACGGAAGGGCTCCTGGTTAGATGGACCGCATCAGCCGCACGGGACTCGAGATAGCAGATTCAACCACAGTCCCACTTTACATTTTAATTCTGTTGAAATTTTTTTTGGTTTTATGGTCGTGAGCTTTTTCTCAACGCCCGAATGACTGTTTGAAGGCTTGCTAGTTTTCAGAAACATGCAAGTGAACCCAGGCTTCAATCGATATTTTCCTTGAGCAGCACAAACAAATGAAGCTGAGTCCGAATAAGACTTGAGTAAAAATGACTTATTTTTTCAAAGTCAGGCATATGTACACAAACTCTGCATCAACTTCGGACACCCACTATGCTGTTTGAATTACGGGACTCTAGCGGTTGTGATCCACCGGCCGTATCCTCACTAAACAGGGCAGACTCAAAAGCCTGAATACTAAAATCAATTTATTTAAAACCCACCTATGAATACTAAAAATTGCACAGATAAAAACTCAGTCTAGCTCATCAATAATTGGACTTGTGACGATGAATATGTCGCGTGGAGACCTGCTGCACGCTACCATTTTTCCATGTACTCATCATAGATCATTCCATGCCCCGCCGCTGCCGCCGCACAAGATCAATGATGATGATGTAGCAGTATCGGAAAATTCAGTATCCTTGAAAACCGGCTCGTTCTGCAAGTGTGCACGTGACAAAGTGTTTGCAACATAATCATCCACTAGAGACCCCGATGAACGTAACAAGTCGCGCCACTTGATGAGGCTCAAGAGCTTGGAGACCATATCTGGGTCATGGCCGAAGGATCCTTTTGTGGAAAGAGATTTCTGCAACACCGCACTGCATTTCCTAAATCGTAGATATTCCGATCGGGACATGTTTCTGAAAAGGTGGTCACCGTAGAATGCTGGAACCAGTTGTAACACCGTGGTGTCCAAAACATCATGGATCAAATCCTCATCTAGGTCCCACGACGCAACGTTGTCGGAAACAGATGTTTCTGTTGTGTTCTTTTGCCATGCGTTTATTCTGTGAGAGAGTGAGGGATTTAATCCGTCTATAAGCTCGTCATCGGTCTCATGAAGCGGCGAATACCGCCCTTGATATTCTTGCTCCTGATTCTGGAAGATTTGTGAGGTTTCATCGCCTTCTATCGCACTTTCAGATTCATCCTCCGTGCTAGTGAGTGGATTTTCGGTTGAAAACGACAAAATATCGTGTGGCGGGAATTCTGTTTGGCCAAAAACGACCCATGAGGTTTGTGAGTCCGAAAAGAACAGAGAGGCCCGGTCTTCCGATACGGCCTGAACCGAAGGTTTTCTCCTGGTTTCAAATCCGGAATTAAATGCCATTGCGAATCAAAGTTCTTGGCTTGCTTCCAATGACGATGAAAATGAGACAGCTGGGTAAGAAGCCAAAGTAATTTTCTAAAAAAACTCTCCTAGAAAAACTCTTATGGAAGGCTGGGGTTGAGTCTCGAAGAAAGGGACTGTTTGGATTCCTTGGGCCGCGAGGTTCTTCGTTATCAAATCTGAATTATCAATGTACAAACCAAGATACAAGTCAGCATGCACAAACTTTAGAAGAGCGCTCTAGTTTGATTTCTTTATTTATGTTTTTTGATGATTCACTCGAGGATGTGATTCCAAAGCAAAAGATGAATACTGTGGATTATTGCAGGGCAAAACAGCAAAGAACCGTGACGCCTGTATTTGGGCAAATAAATGCTTATCTACCAGACCGAACGCGGCCACAGTGACGTCGCGGCATAGTCTAAGAGGCCGTCAACTCAGAGCCGTGGCAAAAGGAAGAATTGATATGTGGAAAAAGGCATGGAAAAAAAAAATTATGATTCTGACATGCTGAGATTTAACTTTGCTCAAATTTTATTCTATCAAGTTCTATGTTTCAATGAAATCGTTCAGAATTGGCCCTGTTATTATGTAAATCTAGATTCTATCAGCTCAGCTCAGGCTTATCGCGCATTTTGGGCTCAAACATTTGTTCTCCTCTGCACCCCAACATCTTTGAAGGTTATATGCAGGAACAGTGATATTATCTGTCCTGATCGTGATATATTAAACTCATCCTGTAATATATTGGGGAAACAAGTCCGACACACTCAAATAAATCTCAGTTGTGACTTTCCACCAATCTAGATGTCTCATAGATGTCTTATATTTCGACAAATGCTCTGATTTGACATGCCAAGCTAACGTATCACTATTCTTGCTCTTTTTTCCCTTCACATAATTCCATCCTTACTAGCGGTGGCTCAAACAGATCCGTACATCCACTGATTACCCTTGGTTATTTTGCGCGCAGGATTACCCGCAACTCTAACGAGCGCAGAAAAAAAACCTCGAGAAGAATTTGACGAAGAAAAAATTGTTTACTCAACCGTGCTACGAAGAATAAGAGAGGACTCTTGATCTGTGTAGTGTGATTTTGACTCACTATGCTTAATGATGATAATTTTATTTGACTGATAAATACTTGAAGATTTTATAAACTCGAAATTAGTCTTTCACCCCTATCTGAATGCATAGTCAAAACACATTATCGTGCTCGAAATCCGGCGTAGCCTTAGTCGCGTCACTTCAGTTCGCATTCCTTACACCCGGTAATTCTTCCAACATAAAAGTTTAAAAAAAACATGACCAAAATAAAAAATCCGAGATCAGAGCTGTGAATCTTACGAATAAAAGAAAAAATTGACACGGACAGGAATCGAACCTGCAACCCTTTGATTTGGAATCAAAAGCTCTACCATTGAGCCACCGCATCTCTGTACAGAACAATGGGCTGTGTAGCAATATAAAGAACGTTTTGGCCTACTTCTTTGTTTCCAGGTGCCTGTTGACCCTCATTTGAGCAGCTTTTTTCACAAGAAATCATCTCATCAGTATTCTAGTGAATCAAAATGACTCACCATTGTCTAGCGGCGTAAAACCTGAGAAGGAAAGCCCGGCTTTTTTTCCAAAAACCCAAATCGTGTGAACAGGATGCCACCCTCTGTCACACTCTGATGAGAACGTTCTATAATGTGAAATATTTTTTTTGAAAAAAGCGCCCATAAAAATCCACATTCCGATGAGAGCGTTATATAATGTGAAAGGCCTTCGAACAAATTCCCAATGTTTCAATGGCTGCGAAAGCGCTTGAGCCCAAATTGCAGCCATAGCAAGAATTTGTCGGTGCTAAACTCGCAACCATGTTCACGGCTAGCTACTCGTCATTCTCCATTCTGAGAATTTGAATCATTTGGGGACTGATCAACATATGGAGGTCTACAAGAATGATTCCGTTTCCCTTAAAAATACGTGATGGTTTTCACTAGCCTGAGTGGTCGTAGTGAGTATTACGCAATGTAGCAGATTTATAGTGATCCGGATGTTTGGCCCCACGAAAGACCCTTTACTTTTGGAGGTATTGATCTCCTAAACTATTTAGCACGCCGGCCCATAAAAATTACATTGAACCCCCATGCTACTAGACTGAAATAGGGATCTTGAGCGTGCTTACACACTGTGTCATCACATATCAACGGACTGGGAAGGCTACGGGCCATAGACTTTAGTGTTTCTCATGCCTAATTGAGTTCATTATTGTCGATGACAGATAATCGATTGTTGTATAGATTTCAGAATGGACATCCAACTTTATGAGATGAGAAATTGGGGTGATGGAGATGTATTTGAAAATCCGACCGTGTCACGCACCAATCGTCGGATTGAAACAATGCGTCAACACGGCTAAACAATTGTGACACACGTAACACGAATCAATCTAAGCCCGGTTTTTGATGACATGTTCACTTCTCTTGTACTTCTTTGTTCCAACCTCATTTCATTTCGAATCTCAAAAGAATCTGGGCTTTTCCATCTTCTTACTGCTGTGGGTCACAAAACTCCTTGAAAATGTGGTCGCAAATCTTCTTGTCATTGCGGACCTGCTTGTTGACTTCAAAGTGTATCACACATCTGAAATTTTCTGGAGTTGTCGTTGCATTGGCCAAGACTCTACCCCCTAATGGGAACACACGGGTTCAAAGCAGCAACTTTATTTGCAGAACACTCCCAAAAGAGGGAGAGAATCAAACTCTCAGAATGTTTTTGGCGTGTACTCGTGGCACTGAGCTGATCAATTGCTTATCTTACTGGGGCGATTCTGTATAAATTACGCATACATCCAGCACACAACGCCAATCCACAACACCAAACCTGATATTGCTTTTCTGAAAAAGGATACATTTCGTCGTGACTTAATACGCCATGAAAGCCGAGACTGCGCTGAAATGCCGATACAAGTTCTGAACAACGCATCATCCTGGAATATGAAAAAAAAATGCATCCGTACTTATTTTTTAGACAGAAAGAAAATCCTCTTGTTCTACTTTCCCGCAAATAGTGGTTACTTGATTTTTGGTTAGACTTTTTAGAATTCAAAGTTTGAATTCCGCACCTTCCATTTTTTCGCAGTTTATTGCATCCACTGATCATTCTACAAATTCTTATCTCAACTATGAGTAATTGCGCGCATATAGTGGGCTTTAAATCCACGGAATAAGCGTTCAACTCTTATCAAATGTTTTATCTCTCAAGTCTTGTACGCCATTTGGAAAGGTCAAGAAAAACATATAAAAAAAAAGGTATAGCAACCCTTTACGCCAAAGAATGGCTTATCTCTGGGCTCGCCCTGCATCTAAAAACACACAAGGACCTGCACATAACACGGGCGTGGTCGAGCTAGTCCTCACTCAACTTGTCTCATGATTATACTCTAAAATACGCTACAAAGACTATTTACTTTCAGCACAATCAGCATGAAGCTCGCCTCTTTTAGCTCTGCCGTGCTATTGGGAGCATCCATAGTCTCTGCACTGAGCAAGATTGCTGTTTACGAGCTCCCTGGAAAACATAATGATGCCATTCCTTCCATATCTCTGAAATCGTCGTTGTTGTACTTGGCAGACAAGTTTGGCGCCGGCGAATACTACTCGCTCGGGCAAAAGGACCAAGCGGTGGAGTTCATAGACTTGTTGCATGAAAAGGATTTCGGGAAACCAGAAATGTTGGTGATTCTCAAAGGTGTGGACTCCCCTGAACACATCCATAAGAACATGGCGCCTACGTTTCAAATCGAGACCGACAACAATGATAAGGTTGCTCAGAATCTCGTCAAAACCTTGTTCAAAAAGCTTCCCAAGCAAGTTGCCGATTCACAAAACGCCACCGGTGTCTCGCAATTGACTGATGAGATCAGATTTGTCGCTGGCACCGCTGAGGGCGACGATTTACCCCAACAGTTCAAATACTTCAACCATGAGTTGCCACAGGCCTGGGAAAAGCTTGTAGAGGGAGCTCCAAAAGGCCAACAGGTGATGGGTGGAAGCTCCAGCTTGAAGCTCGTCAACGACAAGCTCTTCATCAACGAGATTATGCAGATGGTGAAGTTTGCCTCTGTGCAGGACCGCCCTAGTGATTTTGTCGTTGCCAACCTCGATTCGCTCCACTCGATCGGCCTGCGCATCGGATATACCTCGAAGACCTATAATGTTGCCAAGGGTGCGTTGATTGAGAGTCTTTTGGCATTGCAGCCCCTCTTTGACATCACCTTAGTGGCTGTCGGTACAGACCATAAGATCGCATCGAACGTTCCCGAGTTGCGCAAGAGAAATAGCGAGCTCGACGGCGTGTTTGCCACATTCGGCAAGAGGGGCGCGGTAGCTGCCAAGTCCTGCTACGCCGATGCCGACTCGTGCCAGGTCTCGACTAATAGCTGCAGTGGACACGGGGCCTGCACACAGGTGCAAGACGGGTGTTGGCAGTGTTTGTGTGCCGCCACCCAGGACGAGAAAACGTCCAAAACCACGAAATGGGCCGGTTACGACTGTAGCAAGAAGGACATTGCCGCGCAGGCTCACCTCTTGTTGTGGACCTCGGTGGCGTTGTTGGCCACATTGGTTGGCGGCATCAAGCTCCTCTATGCCGTGGGAAGCGACGCATTGCCTGGCGTGTTGCAAGCTGCCACTATTGACACTTCTAGATAATCAGTAAGTGAGTTGGGGTTGGAACGAGGCGGGGATCATTAGACAATGAATGAGCAGAGTAACCCTCACCGTGTCGTATATAAGTTCTTCATTTCTTTGACACAACACATGAACAAATACAAAACATAGATTGAGCCTACGGTCATTTAACGATCATTGAGGCGTGTAAAATTGTTCTTTGCCCATAAATACTTTGGATTCCGGAAATGAATTTTGCCTTGGCACACAGCATCGTGAATATTCATCTAGCCATGATCTGTAGACATTGACATGACTAGCGCACGAACAAATATTGTTGCACGAGTGTTGTGCATTCACGTCCTAGGTCTTACAAAGGCAAAAAATGGGAGGAACGTGCATGAAAACCAAACACGACCGCGGCTTTTTACCATCTGACGTTTATGCTTCCAGTGCATTGATAGGTAGAACTGCTGAGATTCATTGAAGAAAACTATAAGGAACATGACTCGAGCAGTAATTAAGATTCGGATGTTTTAGGAAAATAACAACTTTTCACATTATTCTACCGTCTGCGAAAAGACGAAAAGGCAAAAAAATAGAAACCATCTCCTGTCCAGATACACATTTAAATTCCAAGAGTCCATAAAAGCGAATTTGCCATATGTATGATATTTGATCTAAAAGCCGAAAGGTAGCTAATTTTGCCTCACTAGTACTTTTACAAACGAATCAAGCAAAAGAAAAAAAAACGTCATCAAAAATGAACTTCAGACAATGACTACCCGAAATGATCAACTTTCAACTTATGCACTAAACGGTGCGCGTGCGTCCTACTAGACCCAGAAGGCCGACTACATGTACTATTCATCCACTTCCACACAAGCCGATACCTAATGTAGAAGCGGTCAGCGTAATACCAATAAAATCATAAATATTAAAACAACAGCAAGTACCAGCCAAAACTGAATCACGTAAAAAGTAAAAAGTGAACATTTTCAGCTCACATGCTGACACACGGAATCACGTCTCGCGTCGCGCCTGCGCAGGGCCAGAGTGGGCCCACAAGCTGAGGAATCCCGCGTCCCGTAGCACACCACCCACATGTCTTACAATCTCAGATAATACCCCATAGTGTCATACGGTAAAACGCCAATTTTCCGAAAAAAAATGAGTAGGGGAAATAGAAGACCATTTTACTCGATCATAGTGTTGCTCTGTGTGGCCTGTGCGATCTATTTTGTGGCTACAGGCGACACGAAGTCGCTTGGCCTGGCCAGGCCGCTTTCGTCATTGAATTTTGCACCGAAAATGGAGGTTTTGCCGCCCAAAGACCGCGATACGAAGGAGGAACTGATTCCGGAGAAGCCCAAACCCGCCGAAGAGGTGCTGACAAAGTTCACGGGCGAAAAAGTTCCAGACTCAGGCGAAAAAGCGGCAGAATTGGCGCCGAAAACGCGTCCTGTAGCAGATGGCTTTACTGAGACGCCATTCATGCCGAAAATGGCAAATGAGACGCTCAAGGCGCAGCTAGGCAATTCTGCTTGGCACTTGTTCCACACCATCTTGGCACGCTACCCAGAACAGCCCACGGTCTCGGAGAAGACGACGCTCAAACTGTACATTCATCTTTTCTCACAGGTATACCCGTGCGGTGATTGCGCCCGTCATTTTCAGCACTTATTGGTGAAATATCCGCCGCAAGTTGAGCTGCGCAAAACCGCTGCGTTATGGGGCTGTCACGTTCATAATAAGGTGAATGAAAAGTTGCACAAGGCAGAGTATGACTGCACGAAGATCCTAGAGGACTACGATTGCGGATGCGGGGATGACGAGAAGGAGGTGGACTACACTTTGGGCAACGACACCGCCGAGCATTTGAGAAAGGTAACTCTCGATGAGCAAGGCGGTAAGGAACTCGGGGGTTGATCCTTTGTTGCAGTCGTTCTAGATGCATAATTCAGTTCTTGCGATTAGTTTCTCCAGTTTGGCAGTTTCGTGGCAAATAAGGCTTCGTTCCAAAACAGCCACTATTTTCTCGTATAAGGTAATGCGATTCTTTAGTTCCACTGTATTATTCTACTTAGCATGTGTGGGGACTTTTTGGTTCCTTGCATCACATATCGCAACTCACTTCGTTGCATCTGGAGGCACCCCGTGACATCTCGTCATACGCAAATCAGCGTCATACTATCGTGCAGCACGAAACACCTTTCCCACTCCCCATATTTTTTGCTTCTTGGTAAACACGATATCGGTTTAGCTCTGGGGGAAGATGCCAAAGCGAAGGGATTAGAGGGTCGGGAATATCTTCCGAGGCCTGAATAATCAACGCCGCCGCCCGGGATGCAGGGATACGGTCTCTCTTCAAAGAATCCCTTAGCTTTTCGTTGAGCTGTTCTATGCGGCGTATTTTGAGGTCCAAGATGCGTTCATCCATGTTGGCTGGGCGTTTGCAGCAATGGCGTGCAAAAGAGGAAAAATCAACTCAAAACTCAGAATCACCAAAACGGGCGAGGGGCCGGCATAGAGCTCGTCGCAACTGGCCCCGTGGGTGGTGCGCCCGCAAAATGGGCTCACGAATGCAGGCACCGAGCTCACACTTCGATCTGGCAGCATGAAGCGGGTATATGCAGGTCCTGGAAGCTTCGTTATAATCAGTTCAACTCGTTCATCCAATTAAGTAAGCTTTGGAACGAGATATTGCTCATTCATTTATGTCGTAACAATCCATCAATTGAACTCCTCCTCGTATGCAAGACTTATCACTGAGTAGTAAATACAATTCCAGATCAACGGTGGTATGAAGCCTGTAATGAACTCAAATTAGAGCAGAATCGTACCAAAAGAAGAGACTCACGGATTTCAGGAACCAAGAAACACGCAAAACCTCTCTTTTTACCCAAGACTGGGATTTTTTAGCCTTTAGATTACCAAATACTCTTCTATCTGCAGGCATCACACAACGTGTCATAAAACCACATCAGATGATTCATGACAAGAAATACAATCCGAGAATGCAGATGGTAATCACGGAGGCCATGATCATGGTGTCGCGCTTGCGGCGCGTATTGATTCTTGAGACTAACGCATTGATGCCCGGTATTGTCAGAATGGTTCCTTGAATTCTGCTCAGCGCGTTACGGAGGAAGTTTTGCTGGCCAATAAGCTCATCACGTGTCTCGTATGCCTGCTGCAAGAGTCTCTCAGCAAACAGGTTTGCCAGGTCGACACGGCGGCCTTCCTCCAAGATGTATTCGTTGGCGTTTTCCGCCGCCAGCGACACGTGGCGCTGTTTATGCGCAGATATGTCCAGCTGCACCAGGAACAAGAGGTTGTTGCGGTTGCGCTCATCATTGATTCGGGCTTGGATCTTCGAAAACGACCCGCGGTCAGCGGCCAAGATCTCCTTATGCCGCTGTAATTGCTGAAGTTTTGACGTGGAGATGTTTATGTCCGAGTCGCTCAAGCGATTGAGGCGGGCAATCACGTCTTCACGTTTCTGCAACACGTCAAGAATCTGCAGCACTAATTGCGCCTCGTCGGCGGTTGGTTCTACCGAGTTTCCCACTTGCTGGAGTTTCAGATACCGGCCCAAAAGCAGCTGTGTGGTATTCTCCAAGCTGATTGCGGAGTTGCGTGTCTGCGTGAATGTAGCAGAGGACATGGTGCTGGTTTGAAGGGAGAATTATGTGTTTTGAGGGACTTACGCGACTTTGACGGTCCTCTAAATTGAAGTTGAACTTTTGTGAGCTCGATTGGCGGGTGCTTTTGTGGGCTTCAAACAGTATAGTTGATGCTCGGTGGAGGCAGTGCGCATAATGTGGTAAACCACCCAGGCGCTCGAGGCTAAGAGAGAGAGAGAATATGCATAGGGGGATAGGGCAGAGAGTAGAAGACATAGGGTCAGTATAGTAATCAATTCTGGCTTAAAAAATCTTATTTGCTGAGTGAAAAAGAATCAGCGCATTTTCTTTCAGTTGTTTTTTATGCCTAAATAGTTTCTTACTGCTTTGTTGTGATTGCACTCTGGGCTCTGGATAGCCTGAAAATAAAAATTGGCCTAGCCATTTATCTGGGGTCGCGGGCCTGTTTTCATTGTTCGGCAGGGCCAAAGCACCACCTCTAGCACCCCATAATATTATTCGTGGTGATATTTTAAACGAGTCTGAAGCTAGTATACTTATTTAGTACACGAAGATCGAATAAATAGATACTTCTATTTCAACTCACAAGCGAGACTTGCATAGTTGTTGACTTTTTACGATTTACTATCTCAATCTGGAGACAAGGTCCTCGCACAAGGTAAGGATAAGGCTGAACGAGAAGTATGCTTGTCTCTACTTACACCAGAAACAGTTTCGAATTCATGATGAAAGTGATTGATTTCATGCTGGGAAACTCGTTTCTTTGTTTTTATTAAACAAGCATCAGGAAGAACTGAACCTTGCGCAATTACAAAATTTGGGACCTTCAACTGAGGCCAATATAGAGCAGCATTTTTGCATCCGCGCTCAAACTGGGCCCCGGCAATATCGGCCCCAAGGCCAAGGCCAATATGACAAGGTGCTTGAGTATATTGTATACGGCCGATTTTATGGATTTAAAGATAAAGTATAATAAAAATAATGCGAAGCTACACAAAAAACAAATAATCAAATTATCAGAACTTTCAATGATAAGTCTGTCACAAATCACGTCTCATAACTGTTTCGTTAGATTCGGGTTCTCAAATTCCCCCAGGAAGTCTGCGCGCCTCGTGCCGGCTTAGTTTCGCTCTAGACGTGATTGGACCGGGCCTCAGCACTGAAGCTCAATAAACCGTATTTCCCGGCCCATTCAAATACAAGCACTCCCATTTCAACACATAATCAAATTTCATTATACTGATGTCGTTGCTGGATCTCACACAAGTGCTTCCGCAGCCGCTAGAGCGGGCGTTTTCAGAGAGTCTGTCGTCAAACGAGCCGTCTAAGAAAAACCGCGAGCTTATAAAGAGGGTGCTTTTGGCTCTACAGAAGGCACAGAAGTACTCGGCATACGGCTTCCTAGCCTTTTTCGGCCTCCATATTTCGTCGGTGGTGGTGGCGCCTGCACTTGGCATAAACGCTGGAAAATGCCAGGACTTCTTCGAAATGACCAGAGCTATCTACTTATCTCCGCTTTTTGAGTACCCTGCAACATACATCACTGCTGGAGTCCATGTGATGTCAGGATTCATGGCAAGACTCGTCAGAAGCTTTTCGTCACCGAAAAAATTGTCACGCGCTGAAAGAGACATTGTCATAAAAGACCAGCATAGAGACGATATTGGGCTCGGGGGTATAGGCACGATTCTTGGCTTGGGATACAAGAAACTGTGGATTTCTGCGCATTTCCCGGCACTTACACCATTGACATTCTCGGGATACGTGATGGCAACGGCATTGGGGTACCATTTGTACCGCATGAAGATCGGTGCTTTGCTTGTAGATGGCGATAGCGCACTCATAAACTTGAACTTCGTCACTCATTACCTTCACCAATCATTCTACGGGAAAGCTGGTGCTGTGCTAAATTATTTCATGCTTGGATTGCTTCTGTGGGTTTCATTTTATCATACGATAAGCGGCCTTTTCAAGTATAGAAGACAATTCAGTCTCCGGGCACGAAAAATCGCATACACTGTGATCGGGCTTTTTTCGGGCCTCAGTTTTATTGCCATCACGAGAATGAAGCGGTGGGACTTGGATACTGGGTTTGTGGGCCGTCAATTCGCCAAGTACTTGTTTGTCCAAGTTTAGAGGGTAGACACTACAGATCGGGAGTTAAATACAAGACTTGTATTGAATAAATAGAGGGTGGGTTGTGCCCGGAAACGGCAGAAGGAAGACATGGGCAGGTACGTATGTTGCGTATATGCCCCAAGTGAATAATCGGGTGTGTGCCAAAAGCCCTAGCTAGAATATGATAAAACCCAAAACCTGGCCTTTGGCAACTGCATCAGTTCTCGCAGAGAATTCAAAATGTCACCCGGAAGTATAAGTCCGTGGAACAGGTCAGGCGACGTACATCTATCAGGCCATCAACGAGAAATCAGTCAAAAAGACAAAGACTCAAGGTCGAAAAAGGCCGATTTATGCAGCCACAGCACCCAAAGTTGGCTGCTTGGCGGCGCCAGCCCTCTTGGTCTTGTAGTCCTTTACAGCAGACTTGATAGCATCCTCAGCCAACATAGAGCAGTGCAATTTCACCGGCGGCAAAGACAATTCCTTGGCGATGGCGGTGTTCTTGATGGTCAAGGCCTCTTCAAGAGTCTTGCCCTTCACAAGCTCCGTCACATAAGATGACGATGCAATTGCTGAGCCACAGCCAAAAGTCTTAAATTTGACATCCTTGATAACACCAGTGGCCTCGTCAACCTGAATCTGTAATCTCATCACGTCACCGCACGCAGGAGCGCCGACAAGACCGGTGCCAACATCCTCATCGTTTTTGTTCAAAGAGCCGACATTTCTCGGGTTTGAATAATGATCAAGCACTTTTTCGTGATAGCTTCTGTGCTGGGTCTTATTGATATTGAGTAAAGGCGTGGCGCGGGCGGCAAACGCAGGGCCGGCTGCCCTCCTGGCGGCAAATACCATAGCGGGTCTGTAAAGTTGTCTGAACATGATATATTTGTGTTAGTGGTAAAAGAAGATGACGTTCTTGATATTCGGAAGAAGGAGGATTGTGCACTGTTAAAAAAGTGACTGGGAATGAGTGACGAGGGGCTTATATGCCTGAATTCGGATTTCAGAGGCAGACTAGATGCACGCGCGGAGACGGCTCGGCGACCGGCCCCGCCAGTTCCATCGAGTGATAAATTACTAAGCATGCAAAAGAGATTCAGCCTGAATGGGGTTTAAAAAATTTTTATGACACAATACTTTTGTTGTCTCAAACCTTATCATGAATTTGCTTTAAAATGTGCAAAAATCTTTGAATTTGCGAGATTTTGGGATGATCTGCTTTATCTGGCACATCTTTCATTATCACCCAGATAAGCGTTTCAGCGCGCACGCCTCCGAGCCCGGGCCCGCAAGAAATATTTGTGAGGAAAAGTTTTTGCAGGGTGATTGGCTGCAGGGCTGGTCATCTGCGCGCACGCAAGCTGCGGGGATCTTGACGGGAGATGAGAGAGAAGGAAAGTGGACCCAAAAAGGAAAAGAATCTCCGATGAATTCAAGTGTCGAATGCAATTGTTACGTCTATAGGGTTATTTCCTCGCATGGTTTTTCTGCCTGATTTTGTTGTCTCAAAGAAGTTTTGGTGTCGATTAAATTGTACACCCTGACGTCATCACGCCCAAATTTTTGATTTTCGCACTACCCACTGATTTGCTACCAGTTTCCCGGCTCGCACAAGCTCTCCTAGTCACAACAAACAGTGCCACAATTTCCTGAAAAAGACAAGTGAAAGGCTTCCGATTATTTTGATTAAGGAAATATATTTGCAATACGTTTAGAAAAACTCCCCGCTCAACTAGTGTGAAGATGGATATCATACATTTTTGTTGACCCCTCCTTTATGTAGTCTCCTTCATCGGGCCCTCAAAGCTCAGAGGCTCGGAAGCTTGTGCTGACAGCAATCTCTCAATAAGCGTCTCAGTTCATGAGATTGGAAAACGGGTCAAAATTTGCATTTCTTTCGAAAATAAGTCAGAAATAGATTAAAAGAAGAACAAAACATGTTACAGTGAAGCTTCTGGCAATTTCAAAGGGGCAATTGAGGAAGCTTTTTTGTCTTGTCAAGTTCCTTTTCTTCTGTAGGTTCCTGGCATCGTGGATGCCATACCCTATGAGTCGATCTACACGGATAGCTGTTACGTTATGATGAACTTTATTTTTACTTTTTTTGTTTTTACATTACTTGAATCGGCAAGTCTCATGAGGACCACAACTAAAAACAAACAGAATTGGAAACAATATTAAACAAAAATTGCAGGCCAAACACGTTTGCCATTATACGCACACCAAATTGCTGGTGGCGGCCCGGG
>JAKTVE010002737.1:52137-119527 GCA_030557065.1 Metschnikowia rubicola | reverse complement strand
CTTAAAGACTCGCCGAAATCCTGTAGCATGCGCCCGTCACAAATCGATTGTATTTTGCGTAATCTCATTCATTTTTTGCGTAAATTAGAGAATACGAATTACTCAAAAAAACGTTTTCGTATTACTCAAAGCAGCGTATTACGCATTTACGCTTTCGTATTTTCACCACGAAAAATCGTAATGGTAATACGTTTAACGATTATGCAGGGGTCATCACCACGTAATTCGTAAAGTTTCGTATTATGCGTCGTAATGCGCAACACTGATCTTGACGGGAGATGAGAGAGAAGGAAAGTGGACCCAAAAAGGAAAAGAATCTCCGATGAAATCAGGAGTCGAATGCAATTGTTACGTCTATAGGGTTATTTCCTCGCATGGTTTTTCTGTCTGACTGCTTTGTCTCAAGAGGGTTTTGGTGTCAATTGAACTGTACACCCTGACGTCATCACGCTCAAGTTTTTGATTCTCGCACTACCCCCCGATTTGCTACCAGTTTCCCGACTTGCACAAGCTCTGCTAGTCACTTCAGACGGTGCCACAATTTCCTGAATAAGACAAATGAAAGGCTTCCGATTATTTTGATTAAGGAAATAGATTTGTATTCATGTAAAAAAAGGCTCAGTCAGTGTGAAGATGGATATCATACGTATCTGTTGACTCCTCCTTTATGTAGTCTTCTTCTTCGGGCCCTCAAAGCTCAGAGGCTCAGAAGCTTGTGCTGACAGCAATCTCTCAATAAGCGTCTCCGTTCATGAGATTGGGAAACGGGCTAAATTTTCGAATTTCTTTCGAGAATAAGTCAGAAATAGATTAAAAGAAGAACAAAATACGTTAAAGGGACTTTTCTGGCAATTCTAAAGGCGCTGGTTGAGGAAGCTCTTTTATCTTGTCAAGTTCCTCTTC
This sequence comes from Metschnikowia rubicola, assembly GCA_030557065.1. NCBI lineage: Eukaryota > Fungi > Ascomycota > Pichiomycetes > Serinales > Metschnikowiaceae > Metschnikowia > Metschnikowia rubicola. The sequence goes on along the minus strand of JAKTVE010002737.1, from coordinate 118,624 downwards.
TTCTGTAGGTTCCTGGCATCGTGGATGCCATACCCTATGAGTCGATCTACACGGATAGCTGTTACGTTATGATGAACTTTATTTTTACTTTTTTTGTTTTTACATTACTTGAATCGGCAAGTCTCATGAGGACCACAACTAAAAACAAACAGAATTGGAAACAATATTAAACAAAAATTGCAGGCCAAACACGTTTGCCATTATACGCACACCAAATTGCTGGTGGCGGCCCGGGCCCCCCTATTGTCGCAGATTGCGAAAATGGACGAACTCAGGGCCGGCAATTTCGGTAGATTCTATTCGCCGGCCCCACATGGCGCACGCACAGCTTTCCAATTACGAGGCCGGTTCAGGACATTCGAGATAAACGAGTTTAGAAAACTAATAAACGGATATTTTATACAACTATCGAGCTTAAATTTTCCAAATCTTTGGACGAAACCCGGGAATCTGATTTATCAGCTGCTTCTCTATTCGCATCATCTAGTAAAGCGTGCGCCACGAGCCCCACACTTGAGCACTCAAGCGAACACTACGTATGTACGGTGCGGTGCTTCCACGCAGAGCACCGGGCACGACTCCAGAATCACGCTACATTAATTCTGCTCCCAAAAGTGACATTCGTAATTCTTCAGCCACAACCCACTGTAAAAAATCATAATTGAAATACTTATCGAAAAGAGTGGATTCTTGCGTTTCAGGCTGAATATTTCTTTGAATTAACATTCTCGTTTGAAGTATATTTTGGTCAAGCCAGACTAGCGACCTGAAGGCTCTACGAAAAATACATATATCACTCTGAAAGTCGCCCCATGTCGGCTGCGCCGCCCTCAGACATCGAAACGGGCGTGTCTAATGGAGACGTGGACTGGCTCTTCCGTGGAAAGTCGAAAAAACTAGAGAAAAAACGCAATTCAGAGAGGAAACCATCGGTATCTCTTGCGCCCGAAAAGCCAGACAGCCAGGAGAAGGACGGGGCGGGAACTGGTTCGGAAATAGCGAAATCCGTGGAGAAAAGTAAACCATGCCCATCCTCACCATCATGCCCGCAAACTCCTTCGAAAAGCCTGACTGCAGACTCCAAATTGCTGCCTCGGACGCTGGCGATGAAAAGTACCCAGCCAGACTCTTCAACGACACATTTGAATGAAAATGTTGACAATTCCAGGACGGCTTCGAAACCTGAAAACAAAGAAACGCCAAGTACGAGCCGTTCCCGCTCGTCGCTGGCGCCACAGCAGCCGCCGGGAGCTCCACAACCTGCCTCGCAGATTGCCCCCCTGGCGTCACGCCGAAGGTCCAGTTTGAACGTTTCTCCGCCTGCTAGTGGGACAGTCATACAACCTCAGGCACACAAACCGCCATCGCTGCCACAACAGCAAGTTTCGCGCTCGAACTCGGGTAAGGGCCGCCTGTTTTTCAGCTCGCTTTCACTGAAATTCAAGCCGTCGGCGTTCTCGTCGCCATCATCGTCGTCCCTGGCGTCTACCGCGGCGTCTGCAAGCCAGATTCTGCGGGCAGCACTGCCGCTCTCAGCACACCCTCTGGCGGCGGGAAAGTCCCCCAAAACACCTACTCAAATAGGCCACAAAGATCGTGAACAAGACCTCGCAGCGTCGGTCAAAAAGCCGCCTCAGGAGCTTGGAATCTCCATTCCTGCAAAGACAAGGCGCCTGTCATTATCGTCGTTGTCCCCGCGGCTGTCGGTGGAGAAGGAGCGCGGCGGGTTCTTCAAGAGAAGACTGCTGGTGGCGGAACAGGCAAATAGTGGGCCAGGCAACAGCGATAAGGGCACGAAAACGGCCACAGGAAAGCCGCAAAAGCCTAAGCGCCAGTTGCGCCGCGTTTCGTTCGCTTTGGACAAGCTCGACTCCGACCCGCAGCAGCAAATCCCATCGAGAAGACCGAGGAAGGGGAATGTATTGATTCCAGAGGACTTAAAAGCACCACCTCCCAGGCTAGCATTGGGGATCTCAACCACCGATGGATCCCGTACGGCGTCTGCATCCGAGCCGAAATACTCTGAAAAGGAAATGCAACTAGCTATTGAGGCGCAGAATCGGGCATTACTAGAGGCAGAAAAACATGCCATGGAAGCGCATTTATCGGCGAAAAAACTCGCATATCAAATCGCCAACCACCGGAGTTCAAACAAGACGGCCATGGCGAACGTGGACGAGGACGAAGTCTCGGAAAATGCAGGCAATATTGAGATCGACAACCCATTGCATATTCACGAAAACCACTTTGAAGATGTTACATCACTCGTGTCGGAAAATGAAGAAAAGGATCTCACACCGGAAACCATTTACACGCGGTGCTGCCATTTGCGGGAAATTTTGCCCATTCCGGCAACGTTGAAGCAGCTCAAACATAAATCCCGGCCTTTACAGATCCTCAAGATGCTCAATCCGAAACCTACATTGATTGATGTGCTTTCATTCAGTGATTTCATTGCTATTATGCCGATCAACACGGTGATCTTTGATAATGTGACCATGACCACCGAGATGTTGAAGCACGTTTTGTCCGGCTTAGTGCACAATAAGCATTTGGAAAAACTTTCGCTTAGAAACGTGGCCATTGATGAAGTTGGCTGGGGGTACTTGTGCGAGTTTATGTCGCGCAACCAAACTGTGAAAAAGCTTGATATCTCGCAGCAACGTGTCAAACACTTGACGAAACCAACATCGTTCAGAGCATCGATGAACTGGAACCTATTTATTGATGCGCTCAAATCGCGAAACGGCATCGAGGAGTTGGTCATGGGCGGGTGCAAATTGAGCGACGAAACTTTCGAGAATCTATTGGAAAACGCCATCACGATCTCGACGTGCCGCCTTGGTGTCGCTGCCACCGAAATAAACGTGAGAAAATGTGAGATGCTCGCTGACTGGATCAGTAGGCCCAACTCTAAATGCGTGGGAATTGATATTGCCTATAACGACTTGAGTCAGGGCCAGCTCCGACCGTTCATAGACGCATTCAACACCAAAACAGTCAACTTGGTGTTTTTCTCGTTAAACTCAACATCTCTCACAAATGTGGAGGAAGTGGGCGAGCTTTTGTGGGGATTGACACGGCTCAAGAATCTACGTTTCTTTGATTTTAGCTCGTTGCCTCAACTATTCCCGCATGTGATCTCCAAGCTAGGAAAGCATTTGCCAAACTTTGAAAGCTTGAGAAGAATCCATTTCGACTTGAACGAGCTCACATCACAGTCGATTGCCGCGCTAGCCGATGTGTTCCCAAAGGTGCAGAATCTCGTCCATGTTTCGCTTTTGGGTAACAAAAACTTGGACCGCGGGTCGATTGGTGCTTTATACACTGCCGTGAAGTCATCATCGATCTTTACTTTGGATCTTGACTATGATTTGGTTCCCGACGAGCTTTCACAGAGATTGGCATTGTACTTGATGCGAAACTTCGACAAGGTTGTCAAACCAAATATCGACGATTATGCAGGCGACAACGAGCAAGATGATGTCATGTTTGATGGTTCGCTTCTAATGGAAACCGCAGAAAAGATGCTAGTGGAAAGCGATCAAAACCTGGGTGAGGTTGATTTCAAGTTGCAGAAAATTATCACCAATGCACTCATCGAGAGAACAAATTCTGTGAGGAAAGAAATGCACCGTGTCATTGACACGCTTTTTGAAAAGAGAAGCAAGGGCAATTTGTCATTTGAGGGCAAGGAAAATCTTTTGCGGTTTTGTCTTCTTGATGCCTCGCTCGAAAAACTCGTCCATATGTTTGAGCAAAAGGCCAAGATGTTTAGTGTCACACCCATGACGCCATCGCCATCGGTGCAAGAGACGAAAGACCCGATTGGGAATTTGGATCTTGGCCGTGAACAGCTTCATGAGGGTTCGTCTGCGTTGATCGCCACGGGCCCGATCTTGATGGCTGGCACTGCACGGTCGAATATGGCTAATATGATCCCAGGAAATGAGTCGACATTCCAGCCGCACCTGGTTGTGATCGACGCCAATTCAGAGGGCCGAAACGTCATCATTGACAATCTCACAGGCAGACCCATTCTCATGAAGTCTGTATCGCAAACCTCCATACACGCAAAGGAGCAGGAAGAAGAAGAGGGTGAATTTCTTAGATGGGGCTATTTTATGGAACATCGAGATGGCAGAGAGAGAGTTTCAGATAGCCCACCAGAGGAAAGTAAGCAAGAAGTGTCCGTCTTCGGTGCCGTACCCTCGGGCTCAGAGCTCCGAGAGGCAATTATTGATGCCAAGGGCGTGGAATCTGTTACAGACCTCATCTCAAAAATCAACAACCAGCGCGTGAGCCTTGATAACATCTATAACGCGAAAATGTCCGGACACGTCTCTGGCGATGATGAGGGGGACGCGCCGTTGATGATGCGTAGCAAATCCGAAACGTTTCAAGATGCATTTGAAAAGCCAGCTAGTGACGACGATAACGCGTCGATCGACTCAAGTGAAAGCCATGACGTGCATCCTGTGGTTGACGAGGCCTACGATAAGTTACTCAACGAAGCACAGCGCGTGATGTCGAACAAGTGACCCACTACATGTAAATATTCGTTAATGATACACGACAACGTGAATAAGCCAAATGACTGGAGACAAAAGAGCTTTTCGAAGTTTTTTGTGGTACACTTGTAATTTAATTAAACTGTTTAATAGACTAGACGGGATGCGGGACTTATGTTCTCGAGTTCGGTAAGTAAGCAAAGGGAAGTCATCAGTTTTCGCCACTTTATGTTTTACAAATCAAGTCGAGAGTCATTGAAGAGAAATGAGCCTGCTTAGTACGAATAACGGAGCTTGTCATCTTGACACTTGCATGGGCGTCGAATACTCATCAGATAAGAAAAAACATTAGAATTCTTTACGCCAGCAGAGTTCATTTATGCTGAAATCCAGCTTCATTGAAGTCAATCAAGATTGTAAGTCAGGCTGAAACAGACCAAAGCTGAAATTCAGCTAAATCGGCCCTTTCTACGTCTTTACGCTATACCCTTGACACTCACACGTGACCGCTGACATTTATTCAAGTATTAAACCCCGTTCAGTCTATATTAAAATCATTGCTCAGGAATTACGACGGAAAGTTTGAAAGTTGAAATAGAAGTCATGTGAATACACTATCACAGTTCCATATGTAGTCATCATTCCTATTACAAGCAAGCCAACAGATGGCTACTATGTAGCGAGGGCCAATCATCGGTTTAGAAAGATAAATGCTCATCTGATATATATCAGGCAAAAAATATATAAACTAAAACGAGAAAAACCGGGGGTGAGCGCATCTTTAACATCCTTTCATGGATCTTACCAGTAAGTCGCTTACGAGCCTTAGCTGAAGTAGTACTGTAAGACCTGTTTATAAGGATCACATCTATTGAGCAAAAATAGAAATAGTTTCCAGGTTATCTTTTTAAAGAGCGCATTTTTGGTGTGAAAAACAATTTCTCGCACTGTGTTTTGATGAATATGACCAGGTTATCTCTTTAACCAAGATCCTTATAAGCAGGTCTTACTGTAGTGGCAATGATGATACAGATTTGTTCGATCTGCAATTGTTGAAATTCATCAACAATATGTATGACCTGATTGACAAACGTCGAGCTGAAGTCCAAGATCTTTCCGAAAGTTTGCTTAAGCAACCATCAGACCATCACATCCAAATCGGGCCTTCAGTTATGTTAAGAACTTAGTGGCAAACATATAAAGACTACTAATACTACTTTTGTGGAAAGAAAAGGTGTCGATAAACGTAACAGCTATAAACCGTATAACGCTTAGTTCTCGGCCTTGAAGGCAGCGATCTTCTCGTTGATTCTGGCCTGTCTCTCCTCTCTGGTCAACTTCTTGGCCTTGTACTTCTTGGACTCAGCGGCGTACTGCTCCTTGGTGAACTTCTTCTCGGTAGGCTTGTGGGCAGGGTCCTCTCTGATCTTCTCGTGAGCGTTGGCGTAAATCTCCTCAACGTCTTCAGGCTCAACCTCGTCCTCAATGTAGGACTTGAACACCTGCTTGTACTTCTCCTCATCGTCATCCATCAACTCCTCCATGTACTCGGCAATGTGGCCACCGAAAATGTACTTTCTCAAGAGCTCAGCGTCCAACTCCTCGGACTCAATATCCCAACCAGGGAATCTCTTGGCCGAGTGAGGCACGTAGAGACCACCGTCAGAGGCACCCTTCAAAACACCAAAGATTCTGGCACCAGTGGTGGTTCTCTGCAAACCAATGTCCAAGAACACCTTGAATGGTCTTGGGGCGTCCTCAACGGCCTCGGTCAACTCGTACTCACCCTCAACCTCCTCAACACCGGTGTAGGTCTCGTCCAAGCCAAGCTTCTGCAACGCTCTTCTGGCAACCAAAAGACCAGTGGCATAGGCAGCAGACCAGTTGGTCAAACCGTACTTGATTCCGTAACGAGGCAACTCGTGGGCGTAGGCAGCGGTGAAGACAATGTCACCGGTGATGGTGGAAGACACGATCTGGGCAATGATGTCTCTGTTGGTGAATCTCACAACCAATCTGTACTTTGGAGAAGAGTACTTGGCCTTGTGCTGAGTCACCAATCTCTTTCTCTGGTAGTAGTCGGTCTTACCCTCCTGTCTTCTACGGAAAGGGGTCTGGAATCTCGAGGAGTACGCAGAGGTCTTGATAGCAGATTTGTCGAAAGCCATGGTTGCTGTGTTACGGAGTATAGAGGAATGAATTTTTCACTTTTTGATAGAGGGTTTTTTTTCCGGCAACTGCGCGATGCGGGTCGTGCGCCGCACAATTCAGTTTTTTTTTTGAAGTTTCTCAGCCTGTGTATGGGATGCGTGTGTGCAGTGCGGGACTAGGTTTACGCGATCATGATGTGAATTACGCACCAGTCACGTGCGCGTCCCATGCTTTTTGGCCTTCCGTCTATTTTCACTCCATACACGAATAAATTCGTGTTAGTCATTCTCATGGGCTGGCTATATGACGATAAAGTTACGAGTTGGCTTGCGGGATCAGTGGCTGCTGGAAGATTCCGACCGATCTGGTGTTCGAGTGATTGTTGTTACTTGTGACGGTCGTTTCGCAAGGTGCGAATTGTAGCGCGCTTCTGATGATATACGAGATAACATATTTCTTCACAACCTTCTCATCTACCACGATGTGTTTGGCCTGACAGGCCTCCATTGAGACTACTTCTTATATTGAACTCGTTTGGAAAAGCCGAACTACATACTTGTCGAAACGGAGAAAGCTCTTTGCTATTGTCCAATATATCCCCTTGTATGACTCAAGTGGGTGGGACCTCGTTTGAAACACCGTCAGACACCTTACCTGTAGAATGCCTATTTTTTTCTCTAACATCTCCACAAGTCATTGTTGCGTGTCGGTGAGAGTCTGCCACTGAGAATTTTGTCTTGAATTGATATTGGCTTTGGTATCCATACGAAATTTGCTTGGGAACAGAAGCAGGCAAACGTGTTCAAGCCCTTCTTTAAAAAGTTAATATTCGATTTACTTCAATTTTTGAGGAACACTGAAAGGTCATTTCTTCCAAAACTGACACCCCTGACGCTTGATCCACTTCACGGGATGTGCATGGTGCTGTCACGTCCGTTCATCGATCCATTAAGGTTTTTTAATCTACAATTTACGAATACTTAATCGGATGTATCAAGCTAAAAAGAAAAAAAAGAATCGTCTGCTTTGCATCTGGTTGTCCTAAGTGGATTCAAACGGACCTTGGTCCCGCGTAGTTGTATTGTACTCAGGCTCGAGATAAATCATTGTAACTCCGAGTGTTAAGCAAAAAGAACTCCAATTCATGCATTTGTGGGTTCACTCATTCGCCAGCAACACAAGAGTATGTCGTTCGATTCACACCACCATAAAAACGCAATATTCAAAAATCAAGTCAACATGAAAAATGGACGGACGTTCAAGGTAATTAGTGGTGAGATCTTACTGCAGGCACCTGTCAACAACTTGGTGTGTAGGATGCCAAGAAATGTCAACTTCAGGACCAAAGTGGCTTGCAACCATCTTTGATTCATTGATGACTAGATAGACCGTTTGTAAACTGGTGATATAAGGTACTTTTTATTTGCTGGGGATAGTAAGAATGTCTTCTTTCATTCCCGTAATCATGATCTCAGAATCTGACCAATTGAGGCGCTAGATCATGGCACTGCATCGGTGGAAACCGCAGCCATTGGAGTTTGCGGCCTGCATCGGCGCACGCAACGTGCGGCAAGATGCATAATCCGCTAAAGTATACTTTGGAACCGATTGATCATGATCGGCCATGTCTCAACACCGCTAAATCCTTCCTTATCTCCGTGTTTTTCTCCCGCTAAATCAATTCAACTGAATGTTTCTTATGTTTACATTTCAACCTTTTGCTCTATCCGCGGATGACCCTCTCTGAAAGGAGTCACCACATGCTAATTTTATCCATTGACTAGCATCCACATGACAAATGATGCTTTTTCTTCCTTTTTCTTTACAATTGGAAAATTGTATTGTTTGAATAATCAATCCCGGCAGTGGCCAGAAACTTACATCTCAGTGTTTTGTTGTTTGCTCCTGTTTAGGCTAGGCTTTAGCGCATTTTGACCGCTCTCAACATGCGCGGATGATGGAGTGGTGCACCGATTGGTGAATCTTAGCGGGTCGGCAAATCCAGAAACGAGCTTACAGTTGCACCTCTCTTGGTTATTTTTGTAACCATTTCGTCTTCGAATGAAGGCTGATGGTCTACAGGAATAAAAAAAGGTTTCTTAATCAAAAACAAGCCCTATTTCTGAAAGTGGAATTGATATGCTCTTGTTATATGCTTAAGCATCAATCGTGTGATTTGTTAGTATCAGTGCGCCGCATGAAAACGCCGCGTGGTGCCTTATCGAACAAAGTCAGATGGTGCATTGACAGTCTCTGGCGACATGCGTCTTCAGAAGAAATATGCACGCATGCTTAGAATGCTGAGAATTCATATATATGCGTAGATCCCCTTAAGGAGTTTGATTGCATAATAAAAGCGAAACTTTTGATCAGGCAACCCAATTCGTACCTGCCCGTACCGGCTGCAACAATTATCGAGAAGATATACACGAACATGATCGAAGCCACCCTTTCGAGAAGAGAAGTGCTCGAGGCTGTGGTGTCACATCCCGAGTACTACAATAACATACAAAACGTGCAGACGCCGCACATAGATCCCATAAAATCCCGAACCGACAATGACCTTTTGGCACAAATTGGGTACAAGCCCGAGTTGAAAAGAAGATTTTCTGCGATCCAGGTTTTCGGGGTCGCCTTCTCTATCATGGGGTTGCTTCCTTCGATCGCATCCATGCTAGGCACTGCGCTCCTAGCGGGCCCAGCAGGGGCCATTTGGGGCTGGCTAATTTCGTCCTTATTGGTGTTGACAATTGGGGTTGCAATGAGTGAAAACGCTTCTTTTCAGCCCACAAGCGGCGGCTTATACTACTGGACAAACTTCTATGCTCCCCCAAAATACAAGTCTGTTGTGTCTTTCATCATTGGAAACACAAACTCCATGGCGCTTGTTGGTGGCTTATGTTCCATCGACTACGGGTTTGCGCTAGAGCTTCTTTCAATTGTCGTTATTGCAAAAGACGGGGATTTCGAGGTCACACAAGGGAAAACATACGGTGTTTTTGTAGCTTGCGTGGTGGCACATATTGCGCTCACGTGTGCTTCTTCTAAGCATTGTGCATGGTTGCAAACCGCATCGATTATCGTTAATGTGGTGTTGATCATACTATTTATTATTGCCTTGCCAATCGCAGCATGTCGTGGAAATACAAGACCGGCCTCATGGGTATTTGGAAACTTCCAGACGCTCACTGGGTTCCCAATCGGGTGGGTGCAACTCTCGCAAGCCTGGTTGCCCGCGATTTGGACGATTGGATCGTTTGACTCTTGTGTCCACATGGCCGAAGAGTGTAAGAATGCAACAAAAACAATCCCCATTGGCATCATCGGATCTATCAGCTCTGTGTCGCTTTTGGGATTCATCGTGTTAATAGTGACAATGTTCTCGTTGCAGTCGTACGATCTCGACAGAATCTTGAACACAGAGTTTGGACAGCCCATGGCCCAAGTCATCTATGATGCTTTCGAGACTGTTCCCGGCCAAGGCAAAAAGATGGCAATTTTTTTCATGGTTTTGATTGCTCTTGCGCAGTTCTTGATGGGTGCCTCGATCCTCACTGCTATCTCGAGACAAATCTTTGCTTTCGCCAGAGACAATGGGTTGCCCATGTCCTGGTGGATCAAACAAGTGAACAAGAAGCTTTCTGTACCAATTCACGCGGTTATAACTGGGGGTGTCATGGCAATTATTGTGGGGCTCTTGTGTCTCATTGGCTCTACTGCTGCTAATGCCTTGTTCACTCTTGCAGTTGCCGGCAACTATCTTGCATGGGGAATGCCAACGTTTTTGAGACTCATCTACATGAAAAGCAAATTCGTGCCCGGAAAGTTCTTCCTTGGGCCTTTCTGGAGCAGACTCAATGGCTGGATATCCACGATCTTTGTTGTTTACACGATTGTCATGGTGATGTTTCCAACCGACACCAACCCAAACAAAGACACTATGAACTATACTGTTGTCCTCACACCAGGTGTATGGATACTTTCTGCGGTATACTACTACGTGTACGCTCGCAAATATTACCATGGCCCAGCCAAAACGGTTGAAGAAGAAGATTTCGGTGGGGAATCAGATGAAGAGACTTCCGAGTATAACGCCCAGGTGATTGAAGGAAAGCAAACAGGGGGAAAAGAGCCAATTAGAGCAATGAAATTCTAAACAAATATTTAATTTGGGTACCGAGATGATCAACCCCCTACCAACACTTTTTATGATTATTGCTTGTAGGTCATAGTATACTCAATGGTACCGGAACAATACTTAGGAGCAACCTTGAAATTGTACACGGGTGTCATCCTCATGTACACCACAGACATTATGGTCGTTGGTTCGCCAAAAGCAAGAAATACCACTGCAAATCTCGTCAGATGCATGAGTGAGTAGAGGCAATTGACAACTTAACTTCTTTTTACCGAAATGAGTATTGTGAGGCTCTTTTGGTTCGACCGCCAATGCTATTGTGATTCAGTGTGATTTCAAACCTTTTCAGCTTGAAAAGTGTGTTCTTTTAAGGATGCCAGCTACACAAACACTTTTTCCATTGGTTAGATAAGCATGATTGTTTTGTTTGAGTGACAAGACAGCAGCGGATGAAGAGAGTAGGTAAACAGGTATGAGGTAGATTTGAAAATTTACTAAAAATTTCACATACCACTTTGAAGTCCCAATGCGGCTTGCAACGCTGTATATTCCTAGACTTTTTGAGTGTTGTACAGAACACTCTAAAATATCGTGTGAGACGATTTGTTTTCGTCTTTGAAAAAACACAGCCATATTCACCATTCTCAGAATGCTTGGCGTTGGTCGGTTTCCAGACTTAATGTGTTGTTCAGCTCATGTATCATGCGGCGATAGCTCAATCATGAGCACGCTTGAAAATTCAATAGTTGTATGATATTTTGTAGCCCGTACTCAATTTTGGTCTATTACAATTTCGCGGCTTGATTGACTACTCGAACTTTCATTAATTGTGTTTTGCTTTTTGATTATTCCTTTATTGTTCAATTTATTGTACTCTGCCTCAATATAGAGTTTAGCCCTAGCCATTAATAACGCAATATGCAAAGCAGGCTAATCCTTATCGCGCACATGCTCAATTAGGAATCTCATAGCGTCTTGGTGACGCCCCGAATGGCGGCTAGTGATTAGATTAGATTCTTCCTTGCCAGGCTATTTATCCCCGTTGAATTTCGTTTTTTTTTTTCTTTTTCTTTGAATGCTACAAAACCCCTAGTCGTGACAATAAGGTGCGCTCGTGTGTGAGGGTTCGTTTGGAATTTGTTTATCTAACCCTTTTTCTTATCCAGTTATTGCCAGATCGTTTATATTTAGCATTCCTCGCATATTGATTAAGCACTGCTCCTGCGTTAGATAAGCTGGATGGGTAGTCTCATGCATAATCCGTCCCGGCCATGGCGAGATCCAATAATTATTTGCTTTGCCGATATGCGCTGAACTTAGTGATACACAAAATAGCGGGGGTATGAATTTACTAGAACACGAAGATATTTAAAGTCACATTCCCGCTCGAAGCTAAGTAGGACTTGATATTCGAAACAACTTTTAGTCTACATCCAGGCTACTATCAGCCATAATAATGGAGCGCATACTTTCCAATCAACAGGTCCTTGAGGCTGTCACATCGAACCCGAAATTTTACAACAATATTCAAAACGTGCAAACACCTCAAATTGATCCAAATTTTTCCTCAAGTGACAATGACCTCTTGGCGCAGATCGGATATAAACCCGAATTGAGAAGGCAGTTTACAGCGATTCAGGTTTTCGGCATTGCCTTCTCAATCATGGGTTTGCTTCCCTCAATAGCGTCGACTTTGGGAATTGCGCTTCTTGCAGGCCCAGCGGGCGCAATCTGGGGCTGGCTAATTTCCTCCGTATTGATTTTAACAATCGGAATTGCCATGAGCGAGAATGCCTCATTTCAGCCCACGAGCGGCGGGTTATATTACTGGACGAATTTCTACGCTCCACCAAAGTTGAAGACTATTGTTTCGTTTATCATCGGAAATACAAACTCTTTGGCCTTAGTTGGCGGCTTGTGCTCCATCGATCACGGAAGTACTTTCCATAGTTGTCATTGCCAAAGATGGCAACTTCGAGATCACACCAGCCAAAACGTATGGCGTGTTTGTGGCGTGTGTGGCCGCGCACATTGCTATTACATGTGCTTCTTCCAAGCACTGTGCATGGTTGCAAACCACGTCTATAGTGGCTAATGTTGTTTTGATCATTTTGTTTCTTATCGCGTTGCCTATTGCGGCAAGAAGAGGTGAGCCAAGACTGGCCTCATGGATATTTGGCAACTTTGAAACGCTCACAGGGTTCCCGATAGGCTGGGTCCAGATCACACAGGCTTGGTTGCCTGCCATTTGGACCATTGGTGCGTTTGATTCTTGTGTGCACATGTCTGAAGAGTGCACAAACGCTACGAAGACAATTCCTATTGGTATCATCGGTTCAATCAGCGCATGTGGAACATTGGGGTTCATTATCTTGATTGTGGCCATGTATTCGTTGCAGTCGTCTGACCTTGAAGGAATTTTGGGCACAGAGTTTGGCCAGCCAATGGCGCAGATCATCTATAATGCATTTGACACTGTGCCTGGTCAAGGAAAGAAAATGGCAATTTTCTTCATGGTTTTGATCGCTCTTGCGCAATTTTTGATGGGTGCCTCTATTTTGACGGCAATCTCCAGACAAATCTTTGCCTTTGCCAGAGACAACGGGTTGCCCTTCTCGTGGTGGGTGAGAAAAGTCAACAAGCTGCTTTCTGTACCCATCAATGCTGTTATTACAGGTGGCTTGGCTGCAGTGGTGATCGGACTCTTGTGTCTCATTGGCCCCACGGCTGCAAATGCGTTGTTTACGCTTGCCGTGGCCGGGAACTATCTTGCGTGGGGAATGCCCACCTTCTTGAGACTCATCTATATGAACGATAAGTTCGTGCCAGGAAAGTTCTTCCTTGGTCCAGTTTGGAGCAGAGTCAATGGCTGGGTTTCTATTGTCTTTATCGTTTACACCATCATCATGGTAATGTTTCCCACCGACACTCACCCTAATAGGGAAACCATGAACTACACTGTGGTTCTCACGCCAGGGGTCTGGATTCTTTCCGCCGTGTATTACTATGTGTATGCACACAAACACTATCACGGCCCGGCCAAGACGATCGACGAGGAAGTGAAGTCTAACGGGGAGACGGCAGAGTATTTGACGCACGTGATCGAAGGTAAATCCGTTAAGGAGCGAAGCGAGAGCCCGGTGCTTAAAGCGTGAGTTTTCATGTAATATTAGGTGTGCTTTACACCGGTGAGAGCACCCGTGGAATTCCTTGTATTTCTTGATTGTGAATGAGGATGCTGCTTGATTTCGGGCAATAGTTTTCGCAACCATGGTTGTCTTAATTGCAAAACATTGCTGCATTATATGTAATTATATAAATCTTCCCAAACACCCATAGTATTGGGAGTTTGCCTCAAAGTCACATCGACACAACGTGTCAAATTGAAGTGTGCTTACCGGGTGTAATATTCTAAGTTCTAGGGGTGCCCAACTTTTTACTTGCATATTATTGTGCACCCTAGTCTACCACTTGCCCCATATTCTTCAGGTTCACTCAACCATCACGGTAAATATATGTGTGGCTGAATCCTCGCTCGAAAGGTATCAAATGTATGGTCTACCATGAGAGACTACTCTACGAGAATATAGAAATGGCGTTGTGCGACATCACGCACGACAACGATGAGAATGATCGATTTGGATACACTCTTGGTTCCCAAAAATTAAGGCCACTTTTGACAGACTCCACTGATTGCTTTATACTACTCGATGTTTCCATTCCAGCAGAGCTTTGCGAATAGCATATTCATCGTGTATTCTCGCGATGCAGAAACAGTAAAATCGTTTCATGAACCACGGACTCAAATGTTCTAAAAAACGTTGTTGTTTTTTTGGAGCCAGTGACGATTTTCTTTAATCCCAAAATTGGCAAAGACGAAGCCAATACCTTTCCTGCCTGTTCTTCCCTCCCAAGACTCTGATTTTTTGCAATCAATGGTTAGGAACGAAACAGGAAGAGAACGTATCATCGAGAATCTTGGCTGTGGACCACATTATGGTGACTGAAATACTTTTTGTAAATTCAAAACTCACGGAAAAGTCGCTACTAAAGCTACGCATGCTTATTTAGACCTAAAGTCACCATCTCTTTATTTTCAGTACTGGAAGCATGTCAAGCGGCGGCCGGCCCGCAGGACCGCGCAGACGCGTTTACGAAAGGCCCACCCTGCTCATATAAGTATTGAACCATATCTGTATCGATGAAGTGATGCTGACGAATAAGCAATTCTATAAACGCTGACCAAATAGCCGGCTCTCTTTGAACCTCAAAATGCCTCAGTCTTGACGTTACTTGTTGCTCAAAAGTCGACTAACCAAAGCAAACCATAACGCCGGGGCCAGTCCCGAATTTCGAGATCCGAACGCAAGTTCCTGCACACACCCGTCGCGTGTTAACACGTAGCCCTTTCGGGCCCACCCAGAAACCATCTGCCAACACTCTTTCTCATCACAACCACACACCAAGATGTCTTCTTCCGGCGCTAGAGCAGCGGGCGAGACCGGCGTGCGGGCGAGAAAACCGCAGAACCCGGCATCCGCCGCGGCAGACCCGGTTTTGTCCGAAATTCCGGACCCTTCGGCACAGGCCAAGTATGACCAGCTGACCGCGCTGGCACTCCTTGATTTGGAGGCCTGGTTGGCGCCATTGGTGTTCACCGTGGTGTCGTTTGTGTTGCGTATGTACAGGATCTCGGTCAACAATGCTGTTGTGTGGGACGAGGCGCATTTCGGCAAGTTTGGCTCGTATTATTTGCGTCACGAGTTTTACCATGACGTGCACCCGCCGTTGGCGAAGATGATGGTGGGGCTTTCCGGCTGGTTGGCCAATTATAATGGTTCGTGGGATTTCCCTTCGGGCGAGGTCTACCCGGACTATATTGACTACACGAAGATGCGCTTATTCCAGGCGACGTTTTCTGCCTTGTGCACGCCATTGGCGTACTTTACCGCCAAGGAAATGGGCTTTTCCATCCCCGCCACCTGGTTGTACACGACCATGGTCACGTTTGAGTTGTCTTACATCACGTTGGGCAAATTTATCTTGCTCGACTCGCCGCTCTTATTCTTCACCGCTTTGACGGTGTTTACGTTTGCTCGTTTCAACAACTTCAACACCCCTAAATTGCAGTTCTCGCGCAAATGGTGGAAGTGGCTTTTGCTTAATGGTGTGGCCATTGGTTTGACGTGCCTGACCAAGATGGTGGGTCTTTTCGTGACGACTTTAGTGGGCATTTATACCGTGGTGGACTTGTGGACTAAATTCGGCGACAGGTCCTTGTCTTGGAGACGCTACGCATACCACTGGGCCGCGCGCGGGCTCGCCTTGATCGTGGTGCCCACGTGTGTATTTTTGTTGGCGTTTAAGGTGCATTTCGACCTCTTGTACCGCACCGGCACGGGTGACGCCAACATGTCATCGCTTTTCCAGGCGAACTTGCTCGGCTCCGACGTCGGCGGTGGCCCGCGTGATGTCCTGATTGGCCATTCATTTGCAACTTTGAAAAACCAAGGCTTAACCGGCGGCTTGCTTCACTCGCACGTGCAAACATTCCCTGAGGGCTCGAAACAGCAGCAGGTCACGACGTACCTGCACAAGGACTCGAACAACAACTGGGTTTTCCAGCGCTCGCGCTCCGTGGAGTTTTACGATACCGAGACTAACAAGGACGTCGAATACGTGAAAGATGGCATGATGGTACGCTTGGTGCATGCCATGACAGGCAGAAACTTGCACACGCATAATGTGCAGGCGCCTGTACAGACTTCGGAGTACGAGGTTGCATGCTATGGTAACATGACCGTCGGCGATCTCAAGGACGACTGGCAAGTGGAGATTATGGAGAACTTTGGCTCGGAGGATAAGGCCGTGTTGCACCCATTGAGTACGTCTTTCCGCTTGAAGAACCGGGTCTTGGGCTGCTACTTAGGCGTGACGGGCAACAGCTTGCCGCAGTGGGGTTTCCGCCAGGGTGAGGTCGCTTGTTTCAAAAACCCTTTCAAGAAGGACAAGCGTACGTGGTGGAACATCGAGAATAATCGCAACGACATTTTGCCCGATGCACCCGAGGACTTCAAATTGCCCAGAACTAAGTTCCTCAAGGACTTCATCCAGCTTAACTTAGCGATGATGGCGACCAATAACGCGTTAGTTCCTGACAATGAGAAGCAAGATGACTTGGCTTCTCAGTGGTGGCAGTGGCCCACTTTGAACACGGGAATCAGAATGTGCTCGTGGGCAGACGACAAGATCAAGTACTACTTGGTGGGCTCTCCTGCCACCACTTGGACTTCGTCCGCCGCGGTGGTGTTGTTTTGCTTCATCACTTTGTACCACTTGATCAGATGGCAGAGACAGATTGTGGACTTTGACGCGCAAACACTCAAGTTGTTCATCATGGGCGGTGTCTACCCTATGTTTGGCTGGGGTTTGCACTTCATGCCATTTGTCATCATGGGCAGAGTCACTTACGTACACCATTACCTCCCTGCTTTGTACTTCGCCATGATTGTCTTCGTTTACATTGTGGAGGCGTTCACTAGACCTTTGAAGAACTCGCCCAAGCAGGCCAACAAAATCATTTATGCCGCGATCTACGCTTCATTGTACGCATTGATGATCGGAACTTTCTGGTACTTCAGATGGATCTCCTGGGGTATGGAGGGACCCAAGGAAGACTGGAAGCACTTAAAGCTCTTAGAGTCTTGGAGAGTGTCCGACGACAACTACGTCTAGCTCGAATCAGTCCTTCGAGAAATAGAGATGAAATTTAGAAAATAACGTGACTAGAATTAGCCATGGGTCAATTGCGTCTAGATGCATTGCAGAGTAAATAGCTTCTGGTGACCAGAATAGATACCAAAAGAATTCAAGGCGTAGATGTACAGCCCGAAACCTCGCTCATATGCTTAACATGGTCAAATCCGATCCATTACTTGCATTTCATTAAAAATAGTTTGAATCATGTTTTGTCACGTGACTCGAAGAAAATGGGGGTCACTCGCATTAAAGGGGTGCAATAAACAGCGAAACAAGACAGGACTCGCTTGCTTCTCACCCGATCAAGATTTCCGTATTACTTTCTAAACCATTTTATCCCTTTTTTAAGAGAAAATTTCAGGTTTTTTGGTTGTTATTGCCCATTTCTCATCTGCAAATCAGGGTCGCGTTTAGTCAGCAGTGCGCAACAACTTCGCCAGTAATAAAAGAGTGACCTGCACCCATAGGCTTCAGAATAGACCTTATTCGATAGAGAAGAGAAGTCATTCATATCATACACTTTTCTACGATATTCACTCATCCACGATGATTAGAAATAGACTAGTCCAAGCCAGGCTAGTTCCCTTCACAGGCCAATACACCAGGCATATGACCCTGGGCCAAAGCTGTAGGGCCCTTATACTGCCCATTACCCGCCTATCCCAACGGTTCTATTCCATGCCCGAGGCGAAAACTTTCAAGCAGGCTTCGTTCTCGCTACCGAAGGATACGCCCCGCGTGAAATCGGCTGCTGGCGCCGAACCTCTGCAAAAAAATCTCCCTGAATTGACGGATTTTGATAAAACCATGCTCGTGCGCGGCGAGACCGAGTTGAAAATTGGTATAACGGACCGTGCGAAGGAGAAATTGGTGGATATAGCCGAGGAGGACCGGCGTGCCGATTCTGCGCTCAAGGTGAAGGTGGAAAGTGGTGGATGCCATGGATTCCAGTACAATTTCGAGCTAACTAGTTTGAAGAACGAGCTTGAAAACGATGAGGACTTGGCGGTGTTTCAGAGGCGCGATTCGGACATGGCCACGGTGATATTTGACGAGTCATCGCTCGAAATCCTTCAGGACTCGAAGTTGGACTACACCAAAGAGTTGATTGGTTCCTCGTTTAAAATGGTCGACTCGCCATACACTTCGACCTCATGTGGGTGCGGTGCGTCTTTCGACTTTGACTTCGATAAGCTCGAAAAAGCGAAAGGCCACGCTTGAGATTATTTATAAAGAATTCCAATGATATTAACGACATATTTCGTTGACCTCGTAGATTTAGTTTCTGTCTCCGTCCCGTTCTCATAGCCTCGTGTATGTTGTTCTCTGACCGCTTCATATCCGGCGTGCGCTCTTCTCGACAAGCATGTAAAGCCGCTAGACGTGTCGTTGCACAAGCGTTGTGACCCTCACGCAAAGCAGTCGAAACGTGCCCTCGCTTTCGGCGCACACTACGCCGGTTCTCTGTTGGCCTCTATTTCTTTAGTTCGCCTTCTGCAGCAACTCCTTGATCGAGTCAAGACTGCTGTTCGCGTAATAACGCACGTCAACATCGGCATCTCCTTGCAACACATTTAAGTGGCGCACAATCTCGTCGTCGATCAATTTGGACACGTCCGCATCAGGGTTCTTAGCCAATGCCTCGACGATGACAAGATATGACTTTGCCACGTTGAATCGTATATTAGGCACTGGGTCAGCAGTAAGGTGGCTGACAAAGGGCAAGATCTTGGAGACGATGACGCTCCGGTCAAGCACTGGCGTAAGCTTGGACACGACAAAGAGACACGTGATTCTGATGATGAAGTTGGAAAAGTCGACATGCTCGGCCAGGTCGGCATCGGCATCTGGGAGTTGCTCGTCCTTGATGCTCAACAAGCGAGAGACAATGTGCTGCTCCGCCCAGCTGGAGCCAAAAATCACCGTCAAATCGTGCAAATTATTGACGGCGGCCTCACGCACAGCGTAGACTGGGTCCCACAACCAAGACATACACAAGGTCAAAAGCTCGTTGTTGAAGAAAGGCTCGCCCAACTGATGCGCCAATTTTGGAATGTATTCAATGATGGCCAAGCGCACGCGCCACTTGTTATCCTGTGCCAACTCTGTGATCGCGGGCAAAAGACTCGTCAGCAATAGCGTAATGCCGATGGTCTCGTTGACCACAGACAAGTTCAGGATAATGTTTAAGCGCACATCCGGAAACTCGTCCTTTAACATGTTGAGGAAGATCGGCAACAACGTGTCGATCGTGGCCTGCTCGGCCAAAAGCGGACAGAGTCCGGTGACCGACGCCGCAACCGCCGCACGCACATTCTCGTGCGCATCCTGCGCCAACTGGCCCACCACAGGAATGATCTTCTTCTCGACCAAGTCCAGGTCTTTGATCAAAGTACAGAACTCGGGCAACTGGCGCGCGACCGCACGGCGCACCTCACCTTCGTTATCGCGCATCAAGCCAATGAACGGCTCAGTGAGCTTTTGCACGTCTTCCAGCGAGTGTGCAAGGCTACGTGCGATGGCTGCAAATTGGTCAGCTGCAGCGTACCTTACACGCCAGGAGTCGTCCTTCACCAATTTCAACGCACTAACAAGACAGTCTGCATTGTGCGAATGGTCGTTCACCGAATGGAAATAGCGCAAGATCGCAAGCAAAACGTCTACGCTTAAGAGTTTGACGCTGTCTTGTGCGTCGGTTATCAAGTGGTGGAACATCTTCAGGATAACCTCCAAGTCAGAGTCTCCCACACCGGGAGCGCCCGCGTCAGTCAACTTACCAATAATTTCGGGAAGATGTTTCGCCGCGCTGCGTCTCACCATTGGCGAGTCGTCCAGCACCAATGTATAGTATAACATCAACAAGTCACGCCTGGTGCTGGCATCGACGCGTGCCACCACGGCTTTGAACAAGCCACACAGCGACACTTTTTTCAGAAACCAGTCTCCGTGGGCCAAGTCACGTACCATTTCCAAGAAGAGTCCGTTGGCCTCCTCGTCAGTGAGTTCTGTACTAATATGATTTAAAGATTCGACGGCATTATCTCTCACGATCGGCTCCTCCATCAGGGCTAACAGCGCCAAAACGCGTACCACGGGCTCGCTGTGAGCATGGCCGCCAACTAAAGGTACAAACGAGCCGAGTTTCTCTGCCATCACGGCAAATACTTCCTCCTCGTCGTCCTGCACAACGTCATTTAAGAAGGGAACTAACTCTTGTAACGCCCGCTCAGGGCCCAACGCAATGGCGATGGCGTCGAGTTTCTGCATCGCAGCAACGCGGTTGGCCACATCGTCATGCTTTAATTCGTCGATTAGCAACGCCAACGGGAAAAGATCGTCGTTCATGTTGTCCATGGTGGAAAAACGCGCTTTTTGCGGTTAAATTTGCGAGTTTTCTGTGGGTTTATGAAATCTAGCAGCAAAATAATGACACAGCTTTCCTAAGCGTGTGTTTGTGGTGATTTTGGAGGCGGGAAAGTGTGTGTTTCGTGACTATTAACGCCAGGAGGATTATTGTATGGGGCCTGAGTCGCATTCGGTGCAGTGGCCAGTCGGCGGGAAAGCGGCCGCGCACGACTCGTTGAGGTGTTGGTGTGCATATAGGTGATCAAGGTAGGGCGATAGCTGGCTTTTCAAATAACAATTTCGGGGAACCATGGAGTTTTCCTCGTTCTTTCCGGAAGAGATAAAAGTAGAAATATGATGAACTGGAATTCGAGAAGTTTAGTATGACCAAAGCATGGAACGTTGCATTTTTGTGAGATTTGGAGGAAAGTACTGATGCAGGACAGTGACTCTTGAGATCTGGACAGGCAATTGTTAATTACTTGCTATAGGCTCAATAAAATTCGGATGTGGCAGCACCAGCGAGTTCCGTGAGATCTTCCCAAGTCTATTCAAAGGGCTCACGAGTTACGAAAAGGTCCACCTTGACACCTCATCATTCTATGATGTCATACTACATAGTAGAGGAAAAAGGCCACATAGACGAGCACACGGCTCTAAATTCTTGATACTGGGCAGTGCTAAGCCTTTAATGCCGGGAAATACAGCGATCTTTCTGATCTCATGCCTCAAGAGGATTTAAGTGAGGCGCTTTTCTGTCAAAGGGTGCCTACAGAAGTCAAAGCACTCGGAATTAGTCACGTGATGAAAAGATAGACAGCACAGTTGGGACCGCTTTATTCGAACAATCAAGTGGATTGTCTCTTCAATTCAGTATTTATACATTTAAGAGCGAGAGAGAAGAAAATTTGTCTGTTTTTTCAGCATTTATAAATAATGGCCGATTATCACGTGTACATAAAGTAAGCTCCAGCGTGTTATGAGCAATCATACCACTTTTCGCGTGTCGAAAAAAAATTAACCTCCAACTAAGATTATGATAACTTTTGAGTGGATGTGAGGCTACCTTTGATTACGTCACATTCACTGAAATTATACATTATTCTTTGTCTACGAAATTCCAACGAGACCGGGGGTGATGTTCGTTGGACTCGTTTGCTCTAAATGGCTACCATATAAGGGCTCGCAATCTGTAGCAAACGGTTATCAAATTTTAGCAACAATTTCGCAATTGGAGTGCAGTGACTTACTAATCAACCGCGTATAAAGCCTGAGTAGAATCTTTACTTATATATCAATTAAACAAATACTGAGCAAGTTTATCAAAAAAAATTCTCACTTTTACCAAGATTTCATCATGACCACATCTGTTTTCGTTTCCGGAGCCACTGGGTATATTGCCCAGCACATTCTCAAGACACTCGTCGCCAAGAACTACAATGTCGTGGGATCCGTCAGAACGGCTGAAAAAGGCGAAAAGTTGAAAAAATTGCTCGCTTCTGACAAATTCAGTTTCGAGGTGGTGCCTGATGTCGAGCCTGCAGGAGCCTTCGATGAAGCTCTAAAGAAACACCCCGAGGTAACAGTATTTCTTCACACGGCGTCGCCTGTACAGTTCCAGATCAAGGATATTGAGCAGGAATTGCTCAAACCAGCCATCAATGGAACAAAAAACGCTTTGAGTGCAATCAAGGCATATGGACCTCAAATCAAAAATGTCGTGGTGACGTCATCATACTCTGCCATCTTGACGGCTTCCAAGCAAAGCGATCCTTCGTTTGTCGCCACCGAGGAGTCGTGGAACCCGATCACGTGGGAGGAGGCTAAAACAGACCCTCAGCTGGGTTATAACGCACTGAAGACTTTTGCCGAAAAGGCTGTATGGGACTTTGTGAAGACAGAAAAGCCCAATTTCAAAGTTAATGTCGTGAACCCCGTGTATGTTTTTGGTCCACAGGCGTTTGACGCCGAAGTCGAGGGTGAGCTAAATTTCTCGGCAGAAATCATCAACAAGTTGTTGAAATTGAGGCCTGATTCAGACGTGCCACTGGATCAAGGCGGGTTTGTGGATGTGAGAGACGTGGCTAAAGCACATTTGGCTGCGTTTGAAAAAGGCTTCTCGAACGAACGTTTGTTTATGGTGTCAGAGAGATTCGCGGGCCAGGATTTGCTCGACATTTTGAACGAGAACTTTCCATCCTTGAAAGGCAAAATTCCAGTGGGCAAGCCAGGTGCAGGCGAGGAAATCAAAGCTGGCAGATGTAAGCTCGACAATAGCAAGACCAGGGAGCTCTTGGGATTCCCGTTGATAGATTTGAAGACTTGCGTGGTGGATTCCTTGAACCAGATTTTCCGGACTCGAGACCAGAAATAGGATCATACGTATTATTTTCATGTTTCACAGACGACGTTCTAAGAAACTTTAGAATTGTAACAATATGCACTATCTTCGATTCCACTCCGTTGTGCAGAGTTAAGGCGGTAGGGCTATAATTCTTAGTTAGGTATAGTTGGCCTCCTTCTCTAACCAACGTCATTAGACAAGTAAACAAGTCTCCTTCACCCAGCTAGAGATCTTTCATCTCAAATACCTAAAAAGCATCTGTTATTCCACATAAAGACTCCGAGCAAAGTTCTGAGATTCTACAGATGCAACGATTCTGTACCGCTATATTATCCAAAAAATGTTTGATAGAGTGAACGTATGCACTGTTTGGCCTGCTTTCGAAGACTATGGTTAAAGATCTAGTCCAAAATCGTATCGAAGAAATGATCAAAGGATACTGTTTTACGATATGATTTTGCTCTATTTTTCCACGGGAGAATAGATTTCTCCGCTAATTTTTGGCAAAACGATTTGGTTTCTGTTGTTGTCCCCCCAAATCGGCCGATAGTGATGATAATTGTGAAAGTAATGGTAGTCGTGCAGAATCAATGATCAAAATTCTTTTTTTGCAGTCAAATCATCGGTTTCAAGGTATTGTGACTTACAAAATGATCACGAAATTTTGCTTTTACGGATGGCGAGTCGAATTTAAGATGTTTAACCGAAAACTATGGCGTGAGTCGAACTTTCAGATTTGATGATACAGTCGCAATCCGCTCGGCCATTTCTCCTGATGAAGGGTTCACTATGTACAACAATAGGTGCGAGAGAGAGAGAGAGCCATCTCTGGCCACCCTCTTACAATTCCAAAGAGATCACCAGAATATACTTAAATTTGCAGACAACTCCACTAAACGGTCAGATCAAGCGCAATTTCCCGTTCGGGCAGGCAGATCCAGGCGTTGATCTTGTTAGCCGGCATTCTCACCACTATTCCGGCAAATTGCGCGTATCTCTTATCACGCCACACAAAAAGGAGTGCACACAATCTTTATTGTTCCTGCACAGTACACGAGCCTCACTAAGCTCGCCAGATTGCCTCACCTGTACGTGGCACCTGTCACAGATCCACGTCTGTAGAAAACAATTGTGTGGTGTGTTTCGTTTGTTTTTCTTGCTTTTTTCACTAAACTAGTCACCTTCGCTTACGTAATGTCGACAAAGCCAGACGCCATCGACGTCCACTACTCGATCATCAACACGGACGACCGTGAGCAATTTGCTCGTGCCCTGGCGCTTGAAACGGGCCCGAAATGGCACTTTGAAACCGTACCTGGGTATTTTAAGCAGCTGTTGCTCGACACAGACGAAACCACTTTTGACTATTTCAAGGAGAATTTCGGCAAATTGAAGCCATGGCCGCAAATCGCGCGGGAGATCAGCGAGCTCAATAAGAATAGCCCGGAAAACGTCCACTACAAGTTATTTTTGTTGGGCCGCCATGGACAAGGGTACCATAATTTGGCCAATTTGATTTACGGTGAGGCCGAGTGGAATGCCAAATGGCTGCATTTGACCACCGACGGCAAAATCGTCTGGGGCCCAGACCCGGAGTTAACGGAGTTAGGGCTAAAACAGGCCAAAGACAACTACGACCAGTTGGAAATAGAGTTGCGCGAAGGATTGCACTTGCCCACGCGCTGGTTTTCATCGCCTTTCCGCCGCCTGATCGATACTTTGATCGGTACATGGGACGGGCACGTCGACTTGAAATGCGTACAGCCACTTATCAAGGAAGATTTGAGGGAAACTCTTGGAGTGCACACCTGCGACAAGAGATCTCCTCGTCGTGTAATCGCAGAGAAATACGAAAAAAAGGGGTTCGTGGTTGAAGATGGGTTCGAAGAAGAGGACACGTTGTTCAAGGAGGACTATAGAGAGAAAGTGTGGGAGCAGGCCGTGCGCCAGGACCGTGCGTTCCAGCACATATTCGGCGCCACCGACAAGTTTTCCGACGAGTTCATCAGCGTCACGTCACATCTGGGCCTGATCCGCACACAACTATTAGTGTTGGGCCACCGTGCGTTTGCAATTGGCACAGGCGGCATGATCCCCGTGGTGGTTAAGGGTACCTACAAGTAGAGCAGAGTGTGTCATAAAGCATACATTAGATAGAATCACGTGAGCGAGCCTAAAAAAGGGTTCGTCATGGCAAGCTCGCTGTCGAAAAATAGTGGCGTGTCCTCGATCACTTTTGACGGCGGCTCGTTATATAGAAGATCGTTTTCGAAATCAAACGGCGCGGTAGGCGTGGTTGCAAAGCGGTTTTTGTCAACATACCCGAAAGCATTCTGTGTCCCATCTAGCCCGTTGTAATCGTTTGCGTTTCTGATGCCAGCTGGTTCATGATGTTTCACCTGGTGTTGCGAATTCGAATAACTACTGCGGCCTGGACCGGGGACCGTATGTGTTGCGAACAATTGCGGTGAGTGTACCGGCTTATGCACGTGCCCGCTGTTTTTCCTCTTGATCAGCGCATACGACTGAGTCGAGTGCAGCCGGCGCACGTGATCGGGGTTCTGGTTTTCGAGTTTTATCAGAAGCGAGGAGATCGACAGCGGCGACGTGCTGGCGGTGTTGTGGAGAAAAAGCAGGTTTGAGCGCAGCGAAAACGGCTCGGTGTCGAGCGCGGAATCCGTATGCGGAATCTCTGGCGGCGAATTAAGGTAGCCACCAAACGGCTTCTCGTCCTGTTTCACGTGATAGAGGCTAGTGTGACTGGCCGCCGAAAGTGCATCATTGGCTGTGGAGTGTATCAGGCGGACCGAGCTAGACCGACTGTGTGTAGGGCTGCCGTGGTTGTGGAATAACGATGCTGAGTCAAGCAAAGAACGGGCCGTGCGTGTGCTTTGAGAGGTTTGCGCAATTTGCAGATTTTGTAGATTGTACAGGTTTTGCAGGTTTTGCGACATGAGGCTTTGCGATTCGGTGATTTCCCCAGGATACTCCTCATTGAATTCTGACTCCTCTGGCGAGTGTTCGCTTGTACTTCTTCTTGTCAAAGTCCCATATTCAGGCATGTTCGCCGCGGCCTCGGCCCGCAGCATATTCTGGGCCGGCTCGTCAGCCAAAAGATTCATATCTGAAATCAAAAAACTCACAACCTCGTTGATGGGAATAGCAGGTTCTGGCAGCGGCAGAAAATCTGAGCCCAGGGGCGACATTCCCTCATGCTCCAATTTGGCCTTTTCCACAATTTGTTGTAGAAACGGTAGGTGCGGCTCGGCCATAGTCACCACCTTCAGTAGTGACCGCGTGAGAAGGTCGATCCGGGTTTCTAGAAGCTCAATGTATCCCGTCGGATGGGCCTTTTCCTTTGGTTTTTTCTTTTCCGTGA
The DNA here is from genome assembly GCA_030557065.1 of Metschnikowia rubicola. Taxonomy (NCBI): domain Eukaryota; kingdom Fungi; phylum Ascomycota; class Pichiomycetes; order Serinales; family Metschnikowiaceae; genus Metschnikowia; species Metschnikowia rubicola. The sequence goes on along the minus strand of JAKTVE010002737.1, from coordinate 91,997 downwards.
AGGCACAGAGCTTGTTATCGGCGATGCAACGCAGACACGGCTTTTTCCCGTCACATTTGGTTTTTTTGATTCGGCACAGGTCGCATGCCTTGCCGACCCGTTTTTTGCGGTGGTGGTGGTGCTCGTCCGGCGAGGAAACTGACATGTTGATTTGAAATGATAAGTGAAATAAAGGATCAAGAAAAGGATGGGATTGTGGACGTGAAAAGAATTGTGGTTATTAGATGCAAAAAATTCTGGCTTCGGATATCGCAACCTATATCCGAGATCTGGGACAAGTACTGCTTATTAGTAATGCATCCACGGAAGGTGCAGATGCTGCTGCGAGGTGGTTCCTGCCGGTGCGTGAATTCGTAAAAGCCGTTCCGAGGTGAAATTTCTCGCCCCTATCGATAACGGTCACGCAAACTGCTTTTTGCGAAATGTTATGTTTCCGCGGCTATTTGACTCTTTTCAAGCACCGATTGACTAAGAATTCGCTCACGACTTAGTAATGGTGACTCAGACAGCGTGGGGGAATGTTCGCGGTATAGTTTGGTATCTGTGAACACAATTTAGTGCGAATCGTGAGCCCCAAGTAAACTTCGGGGTTCCGCCGCGTTCTTTATATCAAAAACTCATGTGAGCAAGCACAAGCCGTGTGGCACAAAAACACATAGAACCGGAGCAAATGTTCGGAGTTTTGCCCAACGCAGCCATGGCGCACCGTCGGCTCGGGAACAACGCGCAAGGGGTAAACCTGCATGCCTGCGCAGTGTCAATTTGTGATCATAGCGGTGAGAAAAAGAAACGTATAGGGAAAATTGTGAGCTGAGATTTTGCGAAAAGCAACAGTATTTAGTTGTGTTCGGAGTTTCAGTTGCTGGGGTATCGGCCGGCCGATGTAGATTGACGAACTGGGCATACCCTGTACTCTTTATGATCCCCATGTGCAGGAACGCTAGGGGCCTTTTTAGATATGACAAGGTTTGGATCCTGAAAAGGAACAGTTTAATTGCTCTATTCGATCAAATCTCTAGAGCATAATGCTACCTCGATTATAACTTGGGACATTACGTGGATTGCGATCAGCACAAGTGGCTGCTGGATGTGTGGCCCACTTTATCTAGATTATCCACTTTGCACGCAGGTTTGACCGAATATCCACACAACGCAAACGAAAAGTGGAAATGACTAAAATTCGTCAATGCCAAAAACATAAAATTAAAATTCAAGATGCAACACTTTTTTGCACACGAAAAGATGAAATGTGACACGATAGTCTCTTGGAGTAACCCTTCTGTTCATTTAAAATGAATAGCCAATGCTGCTTATCTTAGTCAAAAAAATACAATTCTGGCATTCGAGCAAGCGCATACCATCCTCATTGTGAGAATTGGGACATGGTGTATGCACACCGCGTGAGCGAACCATGCAGTCAAGAGAGGAGCAATCAAAGCTCGGCCGAGCACACACATTGACTTAGAATTTTTTACTATACCACGCCCAGACCTTTTCCACCGGATTTAACTAGAAGTTTTCAAAGCAATCCCTTGTTCAGCTGATATTGACTCTTTGATCAATATGGGTGAGAGAGTGCTGGAATGTGTGCTTGGTCAAGGGCTGGGGAATGCGGCATGCAATAGTTATGAGCAATGGTTACATGCCAAAAGAAAAACATGAAAAAAACGGCTCATTTGAGTATAGGCCCCGGCCAGAACCCGTCGGGTATTTTTAGATGTGCGAGCGAGGGGGTGGGGTCACTGGCGCACTTTACGATCGACCGTGACACATGGTTCCACATCCCATTGAAAAGCATTACATCATTGTTTTGACCACTTTGCAATCCTGTGATATTTCTTTTGGAGACATTTTTTCGGCAAGATTGCCGGGACTCAATGCCGTCTCCAGAACAGCGGCGGGGGCAAACCCTGCAGCGCAAAAAATCCCGCACTGATGCACATGCATCAGAGTTTAAGTCCCGCGAAAATCGTAAATGCGTGGTCGATAGTAATTCAACATTGGAGCAAGAAAAGGCGGGCCGCTGGATCGCAAATTGGTAGAGGTTATAGGGGATGATAAGCCTCAATGTCTTTATCTTTATTGAGCGAACTCTCACGCATATTGTCACCATTTTCTTGCTGCTCTGAGTCTCTATGTCACTTTTTTTCTGGCCCCCAATTACGAACCCAGCATGAATAGATTACGTCAGTGATTATACATAAAAAAGCCCACAATGGCTCACGTGTGCCTTTGACGTATCTGCTGATGCAAAACAGATGATGACAAGACATTCACGTTCCACCGGCCCACACTCAAATAGTCAGTTATGTAATGAAGCCAAGAAAAGCCAGGCGGAGCGGGTGTGGAGATTCAGTAGTGTAAATTTTTGCTCTCGTGCACTTTTCTTGGCACACACCAGGGGATAGGGTGAATTATTGTGTTAATTTAAAAAACGAGACTAGCGTCTTCCCAAAAAAGTTTAACTCACACAATGTTTCTCCTTGCTACAAGTCTTTCAGGAGGTAACATCATTTTTTTCAGCTTCTCAACTGATATGTATGTGACTTCTTCTTTTTTGCTTCATTGAGTCAACATTCAGAATTAGGTTTAGGCTAGTATAAGCAAATCCAGCATAGCTTCGATGGATTTGTGAGCACAACCTTCTGAAAGGCGCCTTTCCCCGCGTTCATTTATAATCACTAGAGATCTGCGAATGGACTAAGCGTGAAAGATGCCGGGAACTTGATGATTCTTCGATTTCTACTAAAAAGTTCGCCTCAGGTGTTCAAATCCAGGTCATCTTTCCTGTAATGAAGTATACACAGCCCCTCATCATTTTTTGCCTTTTTAAAGAAACAAATCGTATTAACAGGAAACCGCGGTTAAACGGTCAAAAATCTATATATCTATTGACAATAGGTGTAGGGAGATCATGTAGTCCAATGCGCAATTTTTGAATCAATATCTAGCTCGGCCAACCATGAGTGAATTTATAATCGATTGGATTAATTGTATTGAACTGAGCACGAAACGTCAATATCCTTCTTCGAGGTTGTCGATGGAATGACCTTGCTACTCCCAGGCCATAAGACTCTCATAAGTTTTGCAAAGAAAGATCGTGTACCGGTTTGCCCAGAGCTTCAAGGAAAAACACAACCAATTTGCGTGAAATAACCAATTTAATTTAGCAATATGAATCTAATTGGGAGCAGATATGACTGAGGCACCCCATGAAATGAAATATCTTAGTGTGCCTCAACAGCTAAAGTCTGCCACTACGAAGCCATGGAACAAGCTGATCTGCCAGCCAATGAGACATCGTGATCGAGCCACGAAAAGATATTGAGCTTTTAAACCGCTTTATCTCATGAGTATTTATGGCCACCTCTATTCAAAGGACTCTTTCCATTATCGCTGACAATACTAAGAATTATCGCACAATGTTCACAACAAGAGGAATTAACCACATCCATCCATGCTGAAAGATGTCATAGGAGAACGTGCTTGTTCAGATTTTGAATCTATCGCTTGGGTCTGAAGAATTCCTTCGTTTTGACAATCGCTCTTTCATGGCCAATGATATATACATGTACGGACAATAGCCAGCATACTTTGATTGAAACAGTAAAGAATGAGGTCATTCGCGTATCTTCAATTTAGTTTCTTCGTCTCAGTTTAGACCCATTTTTTTTGAAAGATATATCACATTATAGGACGCTCTCGTCAGAGTATGACAGGCACACCCGAAAAAGCGCAAAAACTATACAACATATAGAAAAAACCTATAATAGATCGCAACTTCACCCCTGGCAACGTTTGGCGACACGATATCTCTCTTCTGAAATGAATCCGCTTTGAGACCTCTACCGAGGATGAACTCTTCTTAACAGACTTATCAGATTGTCATCGGCCCATGGGGTTGGTCCTCCCAAGAGCAAATATAATTTTTTCGTCTCAGTTTAGGCCCATGGTAGGTAGCGTCAATTTGCATGGAAGCATCGATTCACTTCGCTTCAACGTTTCACTCAATCGTCTAAACTAAAAGGCGGGAGGACGATGTCTCCCGGTTCTCCCAGCGTCTGGAAGAATTAGACAGGCGGACTGTGTTGACATACCAATTAAGGTTGGGTAAATTGTCGTGGGTATTGCTTCATTGTGCCAAGGTCGAGTTCGAATTGATTGGTGCTTTTGCGCTCCAGCACTTATATTCCGTGTAGAGATAATGCAATAATTACTCAATTCAATTTTTTTTTTTTTAAAGATATATCCTCATAGAAAGGTCCACTCAGCGAATTTGTGCTAGAGGGGGCGGCCCAGCAGGAACGACCTTGTACCTTTTTCACTTGGGTCTTATGCCAAGAGCAAGAACCATGATCTCCAGAATGATTTTTGTGGTAATAAATTGAGAGAAAAAGAAAGGTTTTTTTTGTTCCACGAGGAGTGTCGTTGAACGCTTAGAATCGGCGAAATAAGCCAAGCCAGAAATCCAATAATTTTAGCTGAAAAGATATAGTTGATAAAAACTAAAAAAGTTTCGAAGACGGGTTCTGTGGTCTAGTTGGTTATGGCGTCTGCTTTACACGCAGAATGTCCCCAGTTCGATCCTGGGCAGAATCATATCTTCTTTTTTTCATGAATTTCTTTTTCTCTCAAATTTTTTTTTTCAAGAGCGCGTTCTTCCCCACGCGCGTAACATTTCTTTTGGTACTTTTTTTTTTCTCGTATCATCTCCAGTCGCACGATACTACAGGCCTAAACTTTCCGTTCTAGATATAAGCCAGCTAGCCGGCCAAAACTTTCCACCCAATACTACCCTTTTTTTTCGATTGGATTTTCTGTTGTCATTTTCGCTTCTTCACTCTTTGGTCACTACAATTGTTCTCCTTTGCCCATCAATTGGCCATATCATTAAATTGCAAAGCCATCTGAGAACTTACTATATTCATTTGCAATACACTTATCGCTGGACGACTGAATAACTGCATCTTACGCAACCTCTCTCCCGGCTAAAATTTCGATATTTTTCCAATCAAGTTGTTAAGATTATCATCATTGGTGTTTTCTGCTTCATTCACAAGCAAAAAAGCTCAGATTACAATTGTCTGAGTGCTAATTCTCGAACCCAATTGGCTTTGACTCTCACGCGAATTCTGATATTGCAAGTTTTCACCGAATCCTAAATTCACAGAGGCCAACAAAATTATACAAGTTATGAGTTTTGTCACGAAAAGAAAAAGAGACGCCGAGCCCGATCTGAATAAAAAGCCAACTTTTGGCGAAAAAGAACAAGAGATTCTCAGTCAGACTAATGAATGGCCCATGTACAACCACCCTGACGGAGGCACAGTCAAAATCACGCCCTGGGGATCTTTGAGGCAATGGATAGACCCCGTGACAGGCCAGGCTAACACCAAGTTTGAGGACGCGTCTTTTCTGGAAATTTCGTTCGCAATGTCGCCTAATAATGTCCATAATCAGTGCTACGATTTGCCCACAACACCAATGTCGCTAAATCCGCTGAGCTCGAGCCGGTCCTCGCCTGCACCCGACCGGTTTAACTTCAGCCCCACCAATGAGGCCGAGCTCTATGTTATTGAAGGTTACGGCCAAAAACAGGCCAACCCTGGCTTTACTCAAGAGTATGCGCAGGAACAGGAACATTATTTGGGCATGGAGGAAAGTGAGGACTTTTCCGACGACACGGCAATGTCGTAAACGTTTCTTTTCAGGAAACGATATCATTAAAAAAATAATTTTCGTACATGTACTATATAACAATCAAAATTTTACGCTAATTTTTGTCTGGTCTTGGCCCAATCCATTCTTCATTCGGTGAGACAGTGTATAAATGAGTTGTGAAGCAGATAATATGCTATTGAAAATCAGAGACTTTTAAATCATTCACCTACTTGGAGCATCCATAAGAGGGACTCAAAAGCTATGGCCTATGTGTCACGTGTGACTTCTCGTTCCAATGCATCTACGTATTTCGGCACCTATGCCGTAACTATACCAAGGATGTCAAAGTCTGTGACGACTGTTTTTCTCTCAATCCACTTATAAGATCTACACGGCAGCTGCACTCGGTTCTGGGTGATCCGTTGCAATGTTGGTGTATGTAAGGCATGGCCTTTGGTCCAAGCTACGAAATATCAATAGCCCAACGCAAGCTTTTGTGCCAAATATATGAAATTAGTGAATCTACACAGTCAAAATACACGATAGTGAAACTGGACTTTTCAAAAGATACATATAACGGCATCCTTATGTGCTTCTTCATGGTGAGATTCTCATACGGTTTGCATCGGCACTGCCAGAGTGCTACATCCTAAACACACACACACACATGTCACATTCTTTTCATTCCATTATCATTACACGGCCCTAGGTCTTTACTGTGGTATCAAGACTCACCAAACCCGCACTGTCCACGTAAAAGTCTTTACACTTCCTGACCCCAGCCAGAGGTGCGTGCTTGTTATAGTTGCGCACCAAAGTATTAAACGTATACTGCGAGATGAATACGCGGTTTTCCTCGTTGACATTCGATTTGTCGTTTTTCGGCATGAAACTCTCGTAATTGGAGATCGTAACTTTGGCACCGATCCATTTATCGAACGAGTTCAAGACGGGGATGCAGTTCGAGATGTACTGTTTCTCGATTGGAGTATACATGTTCTCAAGGCACGCAATCTTCAGGCCATAGATATCCACCGCAGCTTTCTTACAGAATTCAGGGCATGCCTCGATACTGGATGCACGCGTGCCTGTGGAGCCCAAGCTGCACTCACTAAAACAGCTAGAACAGTCTTCGACAGACGAGAACGAGTCTCGGTGCGCCATTTTGCGGGTTTCTGGATTGAATGTTAGAGCCTCACGTGCAGAAGCCTCGAGCAATGAGTTATTGGCCACCGAAAAGTTTCGTGGAATCGACTTGATTTGCAGCACTTTGCGCTCATCAATTGATGCCGCCAAATCACGGCCCACACACAAGTTGCGGTACCAATGTACCATTCCATGGAACGACCAGAAGTGCAAGAGCATTTGGGTATATTCGACACGAAGACGGAGTGCGTTCCTGTATTTGACGAGGGCAAAACTATTTTGCAGCTTGTCCTCTTTGTAATTGGCCAGCATCGACGAAGGAGCCTCGCCAACGCTTAGGTTCAGAAGAGTATAGCTGTGCAAAAGCTTACCTCTATAAATGGCTGCAAAATCGGTGTAGTTTTGTGGGTCCGACACCGGCTCAAATAGCAAGTTGTTGTTGCACACATCTGGCGGGAGCGCATGAAGAAACTTTTGGGATTTTTTCTTATCGATCCGATTGCGAAGTTTCAAAAACATGGGTTTATGTGAATGTGGCGGCGCATCGCCATATGCGTCTCCATCAAAGAGGTAGTCGTCGGAGTTATCGGCCGCCTGTTCGTGGCTAGAACCGTCATCGTAATTTTGGTGCTTGAATAGCTGTTTCACTGCATTTACAACTGTTTTATCTGCACAAAATTCGTATATGTTGAGCTGGTTGCTATTTAGCTCCACCACCACTGGCTTCAACAGAGAGCTGCGGTCGCTCCAAGGCGTGTCGAACTCGACTTTATGAAGCGCAAGCCCATAAAACTGCAAAGACAGAGTATATTTCGGCAGTTCATCCTTGTAAGGCGGTAGACTTTCCTCGTTATGGTTTGTGGCGTGATTTTGTGTGTTGCAGGAATTCATTATGGTGACTTATTGAGATTTGCCATCGATTAAAAAAGGCCCGATCGTATCAATAGTATTTGCTGTATAGGGTAGGAAAGAATCAAGCGGATGTATAAGCACTATCTGATTTTTTATTTCTCTTTAACAGATAGGTTAAGACGAAATTTTAAAACTGTTGGTTTGAAGTTTGAAGCAAATTTCTTCGAAAAGTTGTGCTGGGCCATCTTTGGGTTTATAACGGAATCACGCACGACGCAATCGTGCATGGTCACTTGACCCAGATCGACGTTTGACGTAAGCAATGAACCCGCGCATGGGCCGGCTCGACGCTCCGAATCGTGACCAACCCCATAGAGGACTAAACAATAGAATTTTATGATATACATATAAAATTGCCAGATATTAACTATTCACAGGAAGCAGTAAATATCCTGGTTCAGCGTGCTTGAGAATAACGTCATCCACTATCTTTTTCTCGTGGGGTTTATCTACCCCGATATATCCATACAGTTATGCGTTTACCAAAAAGCGACGCTCGTACTTCTCGGGCCTGCACATAACGCACACTTGCGGCAATTGTGCCAGCGAAAACTGGGGTGCGATTGTTGTGCGGACAGTTGGACCGGTCGGTTGGGGCCTCGCATTACTAATGGTATCCGCGGACTCTGTGATTGGCCCGGAACGAGCGGCATTTGGGTATCCGAAGCCATTGTTGAATAGATAATAGATAATCTCAGAAAATCTCCTTGAAACAAACTGAAAAAATCAGGTTATCAAAGATGCGTAATAGATAGTAGCGTTCGTCTTGGCAAACACGCTGGAATGCTAATTTTGCCTGAGCCTTGGCCCCGCTTGGTTTTTTTTCCTTTTTCTGGGCCCTGGATATATCGGCGGCGGCCCTCCACACACGGAACCGGCGCGCGTTCCGAGAATTTCGGCTCCCAATTGGGAATAAGCTCCGAGGTGGGGGTTCTTGGCAATCAAAGCGCAAAATCGAGAGGAAATCAATTTTGAAGTTTTCTAGGTGATACTTGAAATGAAGATGGAAGCATTTTATTTTGCGATTATGGCATTGGGTGAATTAGGTCCATTGCTGTTGTAGTCGCGTTATATGATACGATTTTAATCAGACACTCTGCGCCGCCCGCACTAATTCCCCCGCCGCCGCCGCCGCCCTGGCCCTAAATTAACTCGCCAAGTAAAAATAGGATTCCGTCTGAACTAAACAGAATCGACTCGGGCCACAATAAACGGATAAAAGACCCGTTCTATCTAGGTCTGAAAAATTTAAAAAATAGTAGTCGTCACGGCCCGAATTTCTCCTCATACCCTCTTTCTACTTTCAAGATACTCTGTGATGTTCGCAATCATGTCTGCTTTCTTGGTGGCCCTTTTGATCGCGTCATACCTGCCCATAAACTCACGGAGTTGATCTACCCGAACATTGTCCCAAGTGTTATTCTGCCACATGGTGATAACAGCAGCTTCACTTATTGGAGCAGCCCTCGGTTTCTTTGCCGTCACATTGTTTTGTTCTGCGGCGCGTTTCAGCGCCCCTTTCAGCTCCACCTCTCGCAGAATCTTGGAAAGAACACGTAGAATCTCTTGAACTTCTGAATCAGCTTCGATTTTTTCACGCACCTCGAGGAGTCGGCGCACGCTCCAGTCGTTTGCTTTGAGACTGGGATCCTCGGTCTCGATATCCAACTGTAGCGCCTCGTGTTTGATCGTCTTATAAAAATAATGCAAGGTCGGGTTGCTGAGCTTGCTAGGCTCATACGACGCCCATGGCTCGAACTTGTCCACAAGTGCTCCATATAGGTCAACTAAATGCTGCAGCTCGATAGATTCATGTTTAGAAACCAATTTTTCATCGGTGAGCACATGATCTGGAAGACTTCGAATCTCACTCAACCAGGGAAGATTAAAGAGAAGGAAGCCATCTGGGGTCTTTGAAGTGTCGACTTTTGTAAGGTTAGTTGGATATAACGCATACAAATCCGGTTTTGAATTCTTTTTAGGACAGCCAAAAAGAATTGCATATTTTTTTAGCCGGACACATGACTGGAAGAGTGTTTTGAATGTAGTGAATGAATTGGCATAGCCACCCTCATTGGACCCACCCAAGCCGTCATTCAAATCGGCGGCGACAAAAATAGGCGGTTTCATATTGAAATACGGCTGAAACTTCTTGACGTTTCTGAAACACAAGAGCTTCAAGTAAGGCGCATTTGAGAACTCAATCTGCGCATTGGCGTCACCATCCTCAGCAACAACTTCATCTCCCATATCATTCGTTTTCTGATCATCGTATGCCGATGGCACATGGTCAAAAGCATAGCTCTTGATATAATCAAAAACTTCCGGGTTCAACAATAGTACCTTTTCGTTGGGGACGCCATTTTGCATCACGCTGGCATCTTTGACGGGAACTCCCTTGTAAACAACGATTTTCTCCTCGCTATCGCCAACTTTGATTTCTTTCGAGGAGCCGCTTTTCACCTGTTTTGTATCGTTATGAGCAATCTTGATCTCGCCACTTTCGGTGCTGACTTTTTTGAATTGCCTGATTTGCTCGTGATTGTACAAGGTGTAGCCTTTGACGGAACAACCTAGTTTGCCGCCAATCCCGGGCCCGTCACTCAAAATGAGATTACAAGAGAATTGCACACGCTTGACCTCTTTGAGCCGGAAAATCGAGTCTCGGATCTGAGAAGAAACAGTGGTGTTCAGCCACAGAACGTCGGCTTTCTTACTTGAAACCGTGAAGTCGTCATCGTCTCCAGTATTGGCACTTCTCAAATAATTTGTATTGAGAAAAATATTATGGTATAGCGACGCGTCAAACGGCTTTGCCCTCTCCTGCAGTTCGTCGGTGAAGGTATCCAAAAAGAGAGGACTCACGTGGATGTAGTTATCCTCGAAATCGCTCACCATGGTGCGCAAACTATCCTTCAATTTGTCATTGATGTACGGCTTATCGTTGTTTGTGAACCAGAAGAGCTTTTTCCGGTTGTACTGGGGCTTGCGCTGGAACTCTCGGAGCACAGTTTTGAGCACTGTGTGAAGATTGTCCTGGACAGTTTTCGCCAGCGGAAATCGGGATTTGAGCGGCCGCGACTCGTCAAAGTCATCCTGGAGCATGTTTATGAGCAGTTTCATATTCAGACTATTAAGATCGTTGAGCGAGAAGATCTTATTGAGTCCTGAGTTTTTGGCGTATTTCAGCCCAGTATTCTCACAATTGTAGAGATATATGCCGACACCGTTATTCGGGAACGTCATCACCATTTCCGAAAGCAAGTCATTGATGCAATTGAGAATCTCGCCGATCTGGCTTTGTCCATCAAGCTGCTTGATCGGCGTGTAGATGGCTTCTGAGAGCTCTAGAAGAAACACTATGCCCTCACGAATCTCATATTGCTTATACGGTTCCTCAACAACGTCCATCGTATCTTTTCACTTGGATTTTTCCAGGAAAAGAAGATGATTGGAATCAAATGTATTGGTTCAAACGATAACGAGATTTTCTCACTTAGTTTGTAGTCTTTTTCTTTTTCGAGACAATAGGCGAAACTTGAATGGTGAATATATATGGTCAGTCGCGTCATAAAATCTGGGGCAACTGGCTTCGCGATATCGCACTTCTTGTCCTGCCGAAATAAGAAGAGGGCCAGAGTTGCAAGATTATGTGCTTTTCACGTTTGACAATGAGAATTGAGAAATTCGCTTGTTTTTGGCCCCCAAGGCTAAGTTTAGAAACGTACAAAAAAAAAAAAGAGTTTCGCTTGGGACTTATCATCAGGCCCCATAAGCAGGTCTGATAAATTAAGCCTCACTATCTCTAGGTTCTCTTACTCCAGCATCAGTAGAAATATCTGATATAACATCTTGACGAAGTTCAGACCAATAAGATTTACTTTCTGAATTGTGTCAAATGCAAAAGCTCCAGGGCCATTAAGGCCGCTACCTCCTGAGGGCTAAGACCAGGCCTGAAGATCAGAAGGGCGGAGTGAACGCCATGGTCCATTTAGAGCAAACGCTCATCCAGGAACATCCACGATCGTCAGAACGAGTTGATCAAATGAAGGAGGCAAGTGAAAAAAAATTGTAAGAAAAAAAAAAAAAAGAAAATCAAGCATCGACAAAGACCAAGTGAAGATCAACAATCAAAGACTGAGATCCACTTTAGCACAGCTAATTATGCTGTTGCGGTTGCTTCCGTTCGGTAAGCCACAAGAATTCAATCATTTTGGTCATCGGAGCCCGATTCTTTCGTAATGCAAGATGAGGACATAAAACAGTGAGTTGCCGTTTGTCTCGACTTTGGTCAAGTAATACGCCCATTACCTTTCTTGCAGCCCCACGGAACACTGGATATTTTTGAAGCGCCTTGATTTACTTTATGATCACGACTCTTTTCTTGTAGAAAGACGGGGTTCTTCTCCATATTGCTTTGTAAAGTCGATCTCTTCCAACAATGCTGGAAATATTTCCTTTTGACTCATGCCATTTTTCGAGTACATCAGGGACCGTGTTGGTGACTAGTGACATCTGTAACTCCGGGCACTGCTTTGAAAACTCATGAATCTGCCGGGCCAGTCGCCTCGGCTCAGGGCTTTTTGTGGCGATCATGGCAGCGGGAGCTTGTATTGATGAAGGAGGAGACACTCACTCGATGGCGCTTACATGTGGCATTGCCTCCCGTGAGCCTGAACTGCCCATAGTCGAGATTGACTCCAATACTCTATGCTGAGGAGGAGCCATGTTTCTAGTCAACGCGTTGGCTAATTTTTCGAGTTGATTAGGTATAGTCTCTCCCCTCGAAGAAGCGAATATAGAAAGAAACATTTCTTCTCTGGCTCCTGAATCACGCTCTAGCTGGTCCTCATGTTTATCAAGCATAGCCTCAAGCGCCTTTACATCATCTCTGAGCGTTTTCACATCATTCCTGAGAGCCTTCACTCCGGCCCTGATCAGCGGTCGAAGTCCGAACTTGTTCTCTAAGACCCCCAACGGTGCTTTGATATTACCAAAATATGTCTAAAAACCAAAACAAGCGAAATCTGCCTGGCCACATCTTTCCCGGTTTCCGTGACTTCGAAGTGAACAGACTTTATCATGTGATTTTTGGAATGTTCTTGAAATTCACAGTTGGAAGATTCTGCCTGGAATTCTGCTTACTGAAATTCCTATTGGGTACTTTATTTAAATCTTGAATTATGACTACCCTTGTTTTCTCCCAGATGTACCAAAATCGAGCCATTGCGTCGTCTCTTGCCTTTTAAATTGGTCCAGGCGGGTTCTCCTGACTATCTCCTGGCCATCGATCTGCAAAATTGCAAGGGCTTTGAAAATTCCTTCAGATTTTGGTAGATAGATATTTTGAGTGGTTACTGCAATTGAGTGATTTCTGAATACCACCCCCAGAAATCACGCAAGAGATTTATTACTCGAGTTTTTCTTACCCCAGACTCCAGATAATACAGATTTAACTTGAAGCCTTAGTGCTCGCGAACCAATTAGCCGGGCGTGAATCGCTGTAATGCACCAGTGCATATAACCTAGACACCATCCCAAACACCCCAAAAAGACAAGCAAATATCACAGAAACCCCGGCCAAATCATAACAATACAAATGTCAATACACTACGTGCTTATTCTCAACCGACAGGGCAAGACGCGGCTCGCCAAGTGGTACGATAGCACGCTAAGTGAAGCACAACAGCTGGATACGGTCAATGAAGTCCACAGATTGGTCTCGTCGCGAGACCTGAAGTACCAGAGTAATTTCGTGGAGTTACGTGATAGTATGATTGTTTACAGAAGGTACGCCGGGCTTTATTTTATCGTGCTGGCGGATTTCATCGACAATGAGCTCAGTGTCTTGGAGGCAATCCATTTTTTCGTGGAGATCTTGGACACCTATTTCGACAATGTGTGTGAACTCGATTTGGTGTTCAATTTCTATAAGTTGTACCCAGTGCTAGACGAGATTTTCATGGGCGGCGAGCTCATGGAGACGCTGAAGAGCAGGGTCCTACAAAGGCTCGAGTACATCGACACTATCTCGAGCTAGGGCGTGGTGTTTTGATATAATTGCATGAGGAGTACTTTTCGTTGCAGGAAATTGTATAACGTGTTAAAGATGTGGCGTCAATCAAGATCCAAATCAACTTTACCGGTGTATTTGTTGACTACGTTGAAACAGTGATATGGCATTCTGAAGTTCTTTCAGAGTCGTCGCAGAAACGTCAACAATGCGCAGGTGACAACTAAATTGATTTCCTTCTGGATTGTGAATACGATAAACTGAGTTGCGACCAAATCTCTCCAATCGGTTCCGAAGATATAATCAACAATCACTCATGCATCTAGAGCTTTTGGGGTGCATGGCTCGATCAGGTGACCACATACATTCATAGCCTTCTTTGACCCTGTTTCCAGATCTCCAAGGTCTCTAAGGCCTCCAAATGGTCTTGAAAACCATCGTCCAAGAAGTGCTAAGGGCATCTGATCACGTGACCGCTAGTATTCTGGTCATTGATGATTGAAACGATCATCGAATCTATACATAACCAGCCGGTACTTGAAAAATACGAAATTTCCTATTATATTCATATGGTAGTGTTTTGAAATTGTATGCCCGGCTGCCATTCTAAATGAACCTATTTAATGGGGTCTTTTTGGGCAGATCAAGGCTGTTCTCGGCAATCGCTCGCCAAACCGTGTCCCTGGTCTGTTCTATCAGAAGTCTATCGACATTCACGAGCACGACCGAGTTGTCTTCTTCAGGTCGCAAAATCTCTAAAAAGCATTTCTTCACCTTTTCCTGGAAAGCCGTTTGTTCATATCGTTCCTCGCCCCAGCCTTTGCGTCGCGCCAACTCTTCCATCAGAATAATTAAGAAAATCGTCAAGTCCGGCTTGGGTAATCCTTTATCTGGGCTGTAAAGCCACTCGCGACTCTTCAGGCCCTCCTTCGCTAGCGAGTACGCAATGCCGGAATAAACGTACCGATCCAAGACAACATTTGTCCCGTTTGCTATTAATTTCTCGATATTTGCAGCCAACTCCCATCTGTTGGCACTAAATAGGAGATGTGCGGCTTCGTCAGAAAGGTGGAACTCGGAGTTTGTCAAATATTCATTGATGAGTTTGCCTATGGGTGTGGATCGGTCAGGAAATTTGATGAGTGTCGCATCGAGGCGGCCTGCTAGGATTTCCGCCTGGGTGGATTTCCCAGAGCGATCCAAACCTTCTAAAAGTATCAAATTGCCACGCATATTTAAGTTTTTGTTATGGGTTTGAAAGGTTCTTAGGCAATTTTATGACCTACTAAAAGCATCGAAAGTGTGCTTCTTATGCGCAGGTGATCTGGCCCGACGCGGACGCGGACGCGTAGAGTCGCGAATGGTGGATGCTGAGAGTGAGACGAATGCCCAAGATAGAGCCATACCATATGAATAAAGACATGTGCTAGCCATGAAATTGTTCCCTCTCCAGACAGGATAAGAATTCGAGTGGATGCGAAATTGCTTTTCTAGAAGTAAATTTGTCTCAAACGAGTCGTAAACTGTATTTTGGTGGAATTTAAACAGTGTTCACCCGATCATATCGGAACGATATTAAAAACTCGCCATCTGCCTCGCAAAAGACATTTGAGGTTTTCAAAAAAGCATAAAACTTTGTTTAAAGGACTTCTTGCGTTTTTAGTCCTTGAAGACTCTGTGAATAGCTTTGAATAAGATTGCCTATGAATGATCCACCACGCGTCAACTTTCGTCTCGGTTTTCCGTAGATAAGCCCTGAAAACCCATAGAAACGAGTCGGCTCAGCTTTGGCAAAAAGAAGAAATGAAAACTACATGACACTTGCAAGCTTCAAAATTCTCTTCCAATTCAGCCATGCTCAACTCAAATGTAGTTTACGTGAAATATGCGAGGGATTATGACCGAGTGAGTCAGAGGAGGCCTCATCACCCGGAGATACACCCTGACTTTACTTGATATACAAGCCAGCAACCAGAGTCACACCCGCCAGCACGAAGGCTGGCGAGCAGAGTCAGCCGGCGGCATCAAGCTGAAAGAATCGAAGAAAAGTTTTACAGCGACGCCACCGGGAAGGCTCGTGTAAAAGAAGGGAAAAGAAAATAGCATGACCACAAGAAAAAAAAAATTCATGCTAGCGCAGTGCGTGCGAGTCTGGCCAAATTGAGCATGGCACGTACGATCAATCACTTCTGAGGGCTCATTGGGCGTGAGCATGAGCGACAATGGCTGGAGACTAAATGTTGACAAAGAAAATGTTGACCACCCTTCCCGGTGAAATGGTTCAAATACTGACTTTTATTTATACATCTTGAACTATTAGTGCAAAGATTCGATCAGGAGTTTCGAAATTCACTTAAATAGGCAGTGACTACGTGAACTTTACTTGCTGAGAATGAAACCCGGTCAAATATCTAACTTTAGTACTTATTGTATTTCATCCAATAAATTTGATAGGCCTGTTTCATTCAATTTGACTGACATGAACTTTAAGCCCTTTGCCACGATTGACCCGAGAGGAGAGAGTAACTTGTCTTCGTGAAATCGATAGAAAGGGGTAAAATACTGATGATTCGAACAACAACAAATTGGTTTATCAAAGAGGATCGGGGTGGCGTCAGAAGAACAGAATATCTGGCCGTAGTGTATTGCGATTGAATCTACCGTGACTTAATTTAGAACTTTTTAATGAATGGTAAATAAAGATTCTTCAAGAACCCGTTTTTACTCCCTTTTCCCTTTTAATGGGCGAAATCAATACTGGTTCATTTTGACGCCATGTCCACAATCATGAACCCTTGTTCCTTGAACTGCCCCACCAGACGTGGTGTCATCCGTCTCTACAAGCTTTTTTCTATTCCCGAAGCAAAAACCCCTAGCAGCACATGAAAAAGGAAAATCCAGAATGTTTTAGCTGAAGTGCCTAAAACCAATAAACAGAAAGAAACTAAAAAGTGAATACAACGTTGAGCGATATAATCAAGCCAGGTTTTAACCAATCCCGTACGAGAAAGCCTTGTAATTAGCAAAGCCTTGGCTGCGCGTCCCTCTGGCAAAACCGCGCCTCCTTCGTGATTGCGAGGAAGTTGAGATGGATGCAAGCAAGGTATTGACACTTGCCAGAATCCACTTATTTAATGTGTTTTTGTTTTCTTGGCGTTCTCATGAAAGATAAGATAACGCTCTTGAAGATCCGAAACGGGACACAATGTCAAATGTTGAAAGCATTGTACACTTTCTCGAATCACACAGGGCACCTTGCAGTGACACATTGCTGACGTCAGCAGGAATGAGTTTCTTGAATCGAGCGAAAAAGGTCCACTGAATCATTTTTTTCTTACATTCAAACGCTAAAGACGATTGTGCAGGTCATTTGGATTCATATGTCACATTAAAAAACATCCCAGAAAAATTCAACTCTTCAGTAAGCTTGGTACGAAAAAGGGTTTTATAGATAAACAGCCTGCGCGGGTACCGGGCTGATCCGTAGCAACCGGATTCGAACATTCCTTCAAGCGGGTGGGACTCTATATGCACTACCAAATGTTATATGCAGAACATGCATGGCCAAATCGAGACCGCGCGCATTGGGGGCAGGGGACAAGGAGGCGGGGCCCCACAGCAAGCACAAGCTTGGGCCTCGAAAAAAAGATGACTAGTGGATTTCATACGCTAAATCCAAGGCACTGAAGCATTTTGGAAAAGTGAGTTAGCTCGTAAAATTATGTGCAGTGAAATCTAAATAGTTTAATTGTGAAACCAGGAGGTCCACAGCAGTCCGATTAAGGTTGCGGTGATGAGGCGGGCCAGTGCGACGAAACTAAGAAAAAAAACAAAGCGCCCGGTCAACACACATCAGGGGCCCGGAACCAGGCTTAGAGCCCGAGCCCGAGTGCGCACCAAACCACCGATCGCATAAATGTTGAGCAACAGCACATAAGGGCCAATGCAAAAGCATGACAGAGACCATTTAGGATAACATGGTCATTCATTCTATGGAATACTTGTAGCAGTAAATACAATGCTCGAAAAATAATAGCGAAAAATACACGGCGTTCCACGCAGGATCCGGAGATCTAGCATTCGGGCCCACGAATCCAAGTCTGGCCCAAGGCCGCAGTTCCAGGGCCCGCTTCGATGCACGAGCGTGCGGCCTGTCGAGTTTCCGCCCGCGACTTCCCCGTGCTTTTCGCTCGCTGACACCTCGCTGCTTAAAACACGAGACTCGGGAAAAAAAAAAAAAAATAATAATCTGAAGAACTGGATCCTTCAGTTATCTTATTAGACACACTTTGTGGAAGCACCGGCCAGAATCTGCAATCCCCCCTCCTCCCACCATGTCCATGCAGTTGCTCACAGGTATGTGTGATTGTCAAACACTGTTTCCCGAAAGTCGTTTGTTGCCTCGCCTCATAATCCATATATACTAACCATGACTAGTCGGAGAACACCCAAACTTGGCGTTCTATGCGTGGAGATTGCACGCCACCAAAGCGTGTGCCGTGACGATGGTGCTGGCCAGCCTAGATCCCGAAACCCCGCTTGAATGGCGGTCTCTGCAGCTTGGCGCCGCCACTTTTGCGCCAAAATCAATGGTTCAGAGCCTCCAGCAGCTCGATCCGCTGCGCAAATATGACGTGGTGATTGTCAGCGTATCGAATTTGCAGAGCTTCCAGGAAATCTGTACACAGCTCAGCCCTTTCCTCCACCAAAACTCGCTTATCGTGGTGGAATCCACGGGATACGTGCTGTTGGAGCCATTTGTCGTCCTGAGTTACCCCAAGCAGAAAAAAGTCACTGTGTGCTCGATCATGAACGAGGCTGACGTGAAGAGGCGCCCCAGCCTGAACGAATTCTTGCATGCTGTCTTGAATCAGGACCAACGGATCTACCTAGGCACATGTTCGAATGAACTGAAACTGGTCTCTAAAGTGGCCGATCTGGCTCAATATGCTAATTTCTACAAGCTCTTGCAGAAAGCGCAAGAACAGCTGGGCGGGTGTATCAGTCTCCTTCGCTCAAACAACTATAAAGAATTCATGACCTATCAGTGGAAGCTCGCGTTGCCGCGGATCGTGTTAAACCCGCTCTCGGTGATCTTTGAGGAGCCGTACCCTGCCAATTTGGACAAGCAAATCTTGGCAAAGCCGTTGATTTCTGGGCTTGTCAATGAGATATTCAAAATCATCAAAAAGATGGAGTGCAAGCTCATCAAGGGCTTTGAAAACGAGGGCAATATCATGAAAAATTGGCTGGCGCAATTTCCCGCGCTGAAAACCGCCGTGAGCCCTGAATTTGCGAATTCAAATTCTGTCTTTTACAATTTTTATCATCGTCTCGATGTCGACGTTGATTTGCTCTTGTTGCAGCCAATCTTGTTAGGAGACGACCATGGCGTGCGCACACCATATTTGGAGAACCTATACTCGATCGTTTGCCAGTTGCTCAAGATGAATTCGGCAGACTCGCTTTTCTTCACGCGCAAAACAGAGCTTTCCGAAAAACATGCGAAGGAAATGGGTAGTTTGCAGCAGAATTTAGCGAGTCTCAAGTTGGAGCGCGAAAATGTCGAAAATGAGGTTCGAGAGCGCCTGGAGCACATGCATCAATTGGAAACCACATTCTCACAGCGGCAGCAGGCGCAGGACGCGCTTGTGCGCAAATTCGAGGAGCAATCGCGACTTTACGACGGAAAAATCGGCGAATTGGGCAAGATGCAGGCGCAGAAAGAGTCCGTTTTGGCCGATTTGGACTCACATTTGCAGCAGAAATCGGCTGCTCTAAGGGATGTGGAGGCGAGACTCGCACAGGGTGAGCGCGCCCTCGGAGTGCAGCAAACACAAGCCGACCAAGCCAACCAGGCAATTGTAGGCGAAAAGGAGACGGCGAAAAATGATGATCGGGGATTGAATCTGGCTGAGTCTGCCCCTAATGCCCCATCGGGCCAGAATGGGGCTGCAAATAGCCAAACTTTCGATCTTTCACACATGCAAACGCCCGACCTTTCTGAATATGCCGATGTGGCAGTTTACGGCGCTGCGTTGAACGGTGATATCGCTCCTCCGGTGCCCCAGGCGCCTCATAACTCTGTTAGCCAAAGCGCGGGTCAAAACGGACCGGTGACGCCCGAGAACAATCTTTCTCAAAAGGAAAAAGAGCTTATGCGCCGCGAACAGGCATTGCTCGAAAGAGAACGGGAACTTAGAAGCCAAGGGCAGCCGGCCAATATTCAGGGCGAAAACTTCTACGATAGCCAGAGCGGCGAGCAGTATCACGATGTTTCATCCGGTTATGCCGCGCAGCCAGGGCCCCACTCAGGCAACTTCAATGGTGCCAATGGTAACTTTAATGGAACCAACGGCAATCCTGGGTTCCAGGGCCAGAATTACCGCCAGTCGTTTTCGCTCACGGGGCCTAATCCATACAACCCGCAGTATGAGGGTAACAACTACGACCAGAGGCCGCCGCACGGATTACCTTCAAACGGATTCCCGCAACACTCGCTCCCGCCCACACTTAGAAACCCGCAACGGTACCAGCAGAATGGCGTCAATCAACAGATGCCACCAATGCAACAGCAGATGCAACAGCAGCAAATGCAACAGATGCCACAGCCAAGACCCAGGGTCACATCACACTCGAGCGGGCCTGCAGGCTTATCGTACCAGGCGCTGCAACAGAACTTGCAGCAACAAAATATCTCTCCCAACGGCGGGCAGCAGAACATGGGCCACCGTGCTAACAGCTTGGCGCTTCAGCAACAGTTGCTGCTGCAGATGAACCCGCACCCACAGATGCAGAGCCTGGGGTCGCTGCAGTACCTTTTGAACCAACAGGCAGGGCACGGCGTTCTGCAGGGGTACCCCGGGAAGAAAAACCGGCGCTCGGCCTTTCCTGATCAGGCACTAAACATAGACTACGGTGGTCGAGGCGGGATGCCGATGCCTGCGGCCAACGGCGGCAGTAAGCACAAGTCAGTGATGATGGGAGGCTCGGGTTTGCAGGCGTCGCCGCCAATGATCCTGACGAAAAAGTCGTTTTCGGGCATAAACCCGTCTGCTCAAAGCCACCTTCGCATTCCAAACCAGAACACGTCGTCGAACTCAGACTCGTTGACGTCACATGGCAGCATGAACGAGGAATCGCCCAAACCAGCCACCCCTGACAGTCTGCGTGATATCAGGCTCGATGTGCCTGTGGCAGAACCGGTGGGGAAACCATTAGGTGCCATAGCGCCGCCTCCCGAGACGCAGAAGAAGAAGAAGAAGGGGCTTTTCAAAAAGCATTAATGCGGGCTGATGTGGATCCATAGAGAGTCGTCATGGGAATTAATTCCAGCCTTTTAAGTTGGCTTACCCACGAATCTCATTATGTTTGGTAGGTGGCATGACTAATACTAATAGGAGACGGCATGACTAATTTATAATTTTATACACGACGCTAGTCGCTAATTATGATACTTTTTGCAAAGCAAGCTTGAATGTAATGATGTCAATGATTGTTGGGGTCATGGGACATATTAGTGATACAATGAAAAGCCAGTAACACCTGGTTATAAAAGGAACAACTTAAAGCAAAGAGGGAGAAGGTGTCAAGATTATTTCATTATCATGAACTGGGCATTTCGGTATGAATGTCGATTTTCAGAACAACATTTGGAGGGTCTATTCAAGTTATGTGTCTTACAGATCCCACCAGTGTTGCATCGTACAGCCCAATACGACGTACATGTCGGATATCCGATACGATGGCCCATCGTATTCGGATACGGATATCCGATCCTGTACGACGCGTACGAAAGTACGATGAGTACGATGGAATACGAAAGTCGTGTTTCTACCAATGTTTGGGGATGAATCGGCATCATTTCGACGAACGCCAGAGTTATAAGCTATTCAAAGTTCATTTTGTAATCTCTTTCCACGGTCTAATAAGTTGGTTTGAAAAAGAAGTCTTGCGAAAGCTTGTCAACTTAAATCACGATTTCCACGGCAGCCGGATTTTTGCCTTTGCTTGTTCTCGCTGCATCACATGAGTCTCCATTCATTTCTCCACCCACCTCTTCATCCATCTCTTCCAGCTCGTCCATCTCTTCCAGCTCGTCCATCTCTTCCAGCTCGTCCATCTCTTCCAGCTCGCCCAGCTCTTCTCCGCCGTC
Source organism: Metschnikowia rubicola (assembly GCA_030557065.1). Classification (NCBI taxonomy): domain Eukaryota; kingdom Fungi; phylum Ascomycota; class Pichiomycetes; order Serinales; family Metschnikowiaceae; genus Metschnikowia; species Metschnikowia rubicola. The sequence continues at coordinate 70,110 of JAKTVE010002737.1, read as the reverse complement.
AGAGCTTGAAGGGGTTTCGTTTGAGCCCGATAATGATTCTCTATACTCGAGAGACGCCAATATCATCACCGTTACCGAAAGCATTCGAGATATTTTCTTGGTAACAACGTCATTAATGCAGGAAAGTAACGACTCGGGAGGCGCGGACATAGCTGGTATGGCCAAGTAATCTTTTCCAAGGTCATAAAGAACGGAATATGATGTGCCTTTTCGGCTTGATAGATCTCGATAAGACTCTTGTTGCGCCTAGTTTAGTTTTGTAGGAAGGTAGAGTCCGACTTCGTTCACGTTAGCAACAGACAGTTTGTCGATGACGTGTGCTTCCTCCAAAGACGATTGGGTGCAAGTCTTCACCTTAATTTCTGAGGTTTTCGAAGCTTCATGGCTCTGCTTCTTTTCATAGGCTTTCTTATCGCGATGCTATCCTGATCAATATTGCAACCTATGTCAGCCGCTGATCTGAAAATTTTAATGAGGAACAAACTGATAGCGTCAAGAAAACTGTATTTCAAAGACGCCACGTCACAATGAGGCGCCATCCAGCGAGCGCAGCAGCAGTACTCGAGCCGATTCCGGCCAGCATGGGGGCGATAACCATGTTCTATTTCAAAATGGGGATGATATGCCTTTTTTATAACCCAAACTTCCACACCCAGCTGAGAGACAAAATAGCCCAAAAAAACTCACTAACCCTGTACGAAATCGTACTTTGGTATAGACGAAAGTACGATACGATGAGCCTTCGTTTTCGGATATCCGATACGATGGGCCTTCGTTTTCGTACCATCGTACAGCCCCGAATACGATGGTGTACGAAAAGTTCGCAACACTGGATCCCACAGCCTATTCGAATGCACTGTAGGCCTTACCGTCCTGAATTAGCGTGTTTTCCAGGTTCAGTATATTTTGACATTAAAGCTTAGTGTGACAAGAGCAAAAATTTGAATTTGGGGATATTCCCAGCAATGATGTCTGGAATGTCTAATGTCAGCTTCGCCGCCTCAACGAAGTAATTCAGCGAGATCTGCAACAAAAGCTTACCGAGAGGTGCAAGACGATTCAGATGACGAAAACAAAAAAAAAAAAAAGAAAAAACAAGGAGTCTCCAGAAAAACGCAAGCTCCAATTTTCTTTGGCCTCTGCATGTTTTTCAAATTTGTTATCCGTATTTGGTCCTTATATCTGCTCTCTTGCATATCATCTGTATCTTAGCTGAGTTCATACCGAGTGCCTACGAAGGTACTGTGAAGAAACAACACTGATATCTATACGGTGTGAAAACTTATGAGCATGGATCAATTTTGTCAAAACATCTAGAAATCCTTTACAAATTATTGTCCGGCAATAGCAAGAAAAACAATAAGAAGAAAAAATCAATAAAACCAATTTGTTTATCAATATGTACTGTTCTCTGACCGGCTCCTCCACCGTCCCAAATGGACTGTCCAGTGAGGTGCGCGCATCGTGCGTCCTGCGCCAGCACCATACATATCTCAGATCTCGATTCAACATATAGGAAATAGGCTAATCCAGTGGAAGCATATATACGGAAATCGACAGTTTTGGGCATAAAACAATCTGAAAAATGGCGCGCCGGTCTTTCTACGAGGACGATGAGCTCGTGACGACGAAACCAGGCATGAATGCCGAAATCCAGCCTGAATTGAGAGAGAAAGAGTCTTCTCACGGTAATATCTCCTTTGTTGATGGAATGGGCGTCAGAACCACGCCGTACCTCGAGAGACACTCGAATGCGCTCCGTGAATTCATACGTAACAACACCCGTGTGATTTTGGCGGAACTTGGCACGCAGCAGACGGCTTTGCGCAACGAATGGCTGAATTTGAAAGCCAAGATCGATGAAACCATATTGGACCCGGTTTTCCCCGGGATCGTCAGCCTACTTTTCCCCGTGTTGGCCACCAACGTATTTGTTGCCAGACGTGCGTTGCCCGTCCGCTTTTTGGCCTCCTCTGTAGTGTTTGGTGTGTCATTGAAGTACAATATGCCGCTCACGTATTTGGCTGCGAAGGGCAAACTCTTGGCGTGGGAAAAACAAAACTTACCCGAATTTTATCAGCAGCGACACGAAGTAGTAACGGCGGCAAACGTGTGGGTCGATGACGCCCGTCTTTTGCGTGCACAGGCAAAAGCTGACTTGCAAAGCTCGATTCACAACGCTAGACTCGCGCTAATCAAGGCCTGGGACGACGAGTAAGAACCAAGAGCCGGGCTAGAGAATTGGCGACCCGGAAAACAAGCTTGATACTATAGACACGCTTGAATCCTTGTTTGTCCACTCATATACATATTCAAATAAACGATGCACAACGATTTTCGAGATTAAGAAGTGGGCATGATAAGACAATGTCTATAAAGATGAAAAAATTCCAAAAAAAACATTTTGTGTGTGCCTTGTGCAACTCATTACATCTCAAGCCCGCAATAATCATGTTTTATCAGTCCCATTTCGAGAAAGTTCTTGTAAATCAGAATGGCTTCACCTGCGTCGATCAGAAGATGCAAATATTTGTATTAGAATGACTAACTACTTTGAGACCAGCACAAAAGAATGTGGTGATCCTGAAAGGAATGCATGATGATGCGTTTGGTTCTGTGTGAGGCGGAAATGCTTGCGCCAAAGTTGATGCCTGCGCATGATAGACAGATGTTGGCCGCCCGCAAACTGTTTAGTGGGTAAGAAGATCGTAAGTGGTGTAGACAAGGGCCACAGCACCCAAAATGATCATGGCATAATTGATCATTGCTGTAGCGAAAAGACGCCTCTTGTTTGTGGTGGCGTTTTTGTAGTCACAACACAACTTCAAGTGGAGCATGGGTGGGTACATGTATACCAAGGGGATACACGCAAAGCAGCCGACGAATGACACGAATTTGTCTAAGTTTCTTCCACCATAAAAGGCAACAGAACACGTGCACAAAACAAACACCAGCCTTAAAAGATTTTTCAGCCACTTCACGAGACTGGACGATTTACCGGTTTTCGAGGAGGAAAAGATTTTTTGCTCAATCAACCGCACTGCGGGGAAGATCTGGATCGGTGTTGATAAGAGAATGGCAAACGCATAAAAGAGTTGCACCATGATAACAAATGGCGAGTTTTGCGGCAAGTTGAGGAGAATCACCGTATCGATTTTCTCCCCAAAAGTAATGTACCCTAATCCTCCAATGAAAACGAATATGGTGGATATCGTTAATATGACACTGCGCAAAACACGAGGAAAGTGGTCGGGGTAGATCATGGATTCCTGGATAGGGATAATTAGGCCAATCCCTTCGAATGCAAAGATAGCCACGCCAATAAAGAGCGAGAACTCGGACTTGTTAAAAAGATAATAAACTCCACTCCCCGCCTGTAAATCGTTTTGGAACAATTGTAATGCCGTGAAACATACAATGGTAATGAGACCACCCATGATAAATATGTTTGCGATTAAAGCCAGCAAGGAGAGCCGTGTGATGTCCCTTATCAAGCTAAGCGGGGTCAAGATACATGCCTGTAAGGCGATGAACCATAGAATATGCAAATCGGCCGTTTCATATGAGGACACATTGACGACAAATGCACGGAGGTTTTCGGCGGTGAAAACAATGTACGTGGCGACAAACCCAACCTGCGAAAGTACGATCGAAAACAAAATCAACTGCTGGAAGAATGGCCCATAGCATAAGCGGCCCATTTCCGTAAAACCCGATACTTTTGCTCGGAGTTTTGCATACACCAACACTACGTAGCACCAATAGGAAAGAAGCCCAAACAGAAACAACATGGCTGCAGAAAAGACGAGGCCGCCGCTCAGGAAAGCTTTGGGCAAGAACAAAACGCCCGTGCCGACAAACGCCTTCACCAAAAGAAAGTACGCCTTTAAATCTGTGGCAGTGCCCTGCGGATTGTAGTTTTCGGTGGTCAAAAGCGGGGTACCCTCATTGTCTGACTCGTTGAACTTATAAGGCGAGTAATGACACGCCACTGCATCCTCGTCCTCCAAATCCTCGCCGGCAAAATGGCCGTAAACGCTCAAAAACTCGACGAAATTGCGTGTAAGTAAATTAGGCCTCCGTTTATTGGCGTGACTCAAGACAAATTCGCGTCGGAAACCGCCAGGCACGTTCAAAGAGCTGGCCAGCGAGCCACGCCGGAATGTGTCATGATCCACCAGAGAAAGACTTTTGGATCGTTTCACGATGGGCCGCTCGCGATCACTATACTTGTAGATTTGTCGCGTGACATCAGCACCCTCGGCGGCTAACCCCTGATCCGACTCGGCCTTTAGATGCCTCTGGACAGTTTCGAGCATTTTCAGGTTATTTCTCGAGTCAAAATGCAGAATCTCGGTTTCTGACCCGGGGCTTGCGCTCTTCGAGTGATCGGGCGTTTTCGACAGTTCCAGAACGACGTCGTTTTTCATGAATATCGTGTTGTTTTGCAACAGACTTGCCAATGATTGCGAGAAGCGGGGTGAAGACTCAGCGGGCGACACTGCCCATGAAGAACGGGTGATTTTCGCCATCAGGCTCCGTCTTCGGCTGGCAATGTCACGTGGCACACTCATGGTAGTCTGGAGGTGGCAGTAACGGTAAATTTGAGCAAGATCAAGAGAAAATTAAATCGATTATGAGTAACTCTCAATACAAAAAGCAAGACTCGAAATATTTTAAGTCTCTTTTTCGCAAATGCAAGCGATGTGATTGGTTTTGGTTCGAGGCTTATTGGATGATATGAGGGAGTAGAGTCTTGCGCGATGGATGAATCGGCCCCACCGATAAGCAGTCTGTGCCGCGCCTGCTGCCGCCTGCGTGCACGCTTCGCCCCGATAAGAAGCCCGGCCCCGCGTGCGGCTCGGGGGTGTCTTCCAAAGATAAATATACATTGCATAAAAAGAAGAAAGGGCAATGTGAAAACAGTAACAAGTGTTTTTTTTTAAACCGTGAATCAACTGCTAAGATTTGCTGAGGCGAGATACACTTTAGGGGGAGAATGATGACTCTGGTAGTGAGGCCTTGTTGATGCACTATGGACGTCACACGGACTGGACTGGAGTGAGGCCCCATGACGTAAGGCATGACTGATACACAACACACATGTCAACACATGCCTCGTACCAGATTTAATTTCGTCGAATAATTCTAAGTTTGTCGGAAAAAGAATAGGCTTGATTCTCGATTCAAGAATACTCGTCAAAGTCTATCAAGATGACAACGATATTTCGGACTAACAGTCTTACATTGTGTGACTGCGATAGTTATTATCATGGACCGCCAGAAAAAGATATATAAGTAAAATTTGCTTCACCATCTCTTCATGTTCGAGAAAGTTTAAAAAATCTTTTGATGAAATTAGTATCGTGGTATTTCAAAAACTGTTTTTCTATACGAATTCTAACTTGGACTGCTAAAAGTATCACTATCATTACGCTTTGGGTGATTGTTTTCCGGGCAACCCATTCATCATCCCCGCAACATCGTTTGATTCTTGGCCGGTGCGCATGACAGACTGTTTCACCGTCAGTTTCATTTCCACTCACAAGCACTTCAATTTCTTTAAGCATGATTTGGTAAGCCTAAGATCTGAGGCAAAATCTCATAGTTTATAGCTCAATCATGTTTGCTGTTTGTGTGTTTGCTGGAAAGCCTTTCAAGCTAAAACAATTTTATCTGCCAAATTAGATATCCGGACGCCGCAGTATGCACACCGCAGAATTATAGTAAGCCCAGCCCCATGGTGAAAGAATAAAGTAGAAATGCAAGCCGAATTGAATTTTACCGATTTATATCGTGAGTCGATTCGAGCTTATTGTTGCAATGGCTTTGCGGCTAATACTTAAACATGATCCTTCCCCGTTTTAGAATCACAGCTTTGGTGTCTTCCCCACGCGCTAATTTTAGCACTTGCATTTTTTTCATGTATTTCCTCTCATTTGACGGTTCATCTGCACCCGGCCCGAGAATTGAATCTTTCTCGTATTGTAAGCGGTTTGGCCTTCATCGAATAAAATCAAGAAGGGAAGTCGCGCACATTCGTCTTCTACGGCTACAAGCCCCAGAAAAGAATATACACCAAAAGGTCGATAGCCCGAAGCCAAGAATAGCGAGTCGACAGGAAAAAATATGAATTCTGGGTGAAAGATGCCTCTAGCGTTGAACCTTCATCTAGTCCAGATCATATTTTAAAAATATAAGATAAAGATATAAAAACTGAAAGAAAATAACTCTATCTAGCCTAGCTAGCTAGGGCATGTGTCTGCCTGGAAGCTCGTTCGCGCACTTCGGGGCTGTTTCGTCACCCTGACAGAATACTGCTACAATAGGTATGAGCCCATCAAAGCACAAAGAAATCGGAGGTACGAAGTTTTTTTAAATTGGCTAAAATGTCTGATAAATGTGAAATGAAGGCTCATGTTTGCGTCAAATCGCTTTCTTGACTAAAATATCCACGCGTGCCTGAGTGGCTATTGTGAGCCCTGGCCCGAGCAAAATGCCATTCCGCGGCGTGCACTTATTATACTATGGGGCATGCGCGCGCCATTGTTGCGTCTAGGCGCAGCCCATTAAACAATCAAACAGTACAATAGTTACTGTCTATTCTCGTGCAGCACCAGTTACAATAAGCCCAGGCCGCCATGAAATTGCTAAGTATTGTTTACTTTTACGTTCTGTTCTCGCTCGGTTTTGCAGCAACCACGACAACCTCTTCCTCGTCATCATCTGCGTCGTCCTCTAGCTCTGTTGAGCCCACTACAGTATGGGTAACAATCACCACAGGAGGCGCCTTGGCGACCGTCCAGTCGATCTGGGTGCAGTCGTTTATGTCCACATATTCCGACGCCACTTCTAGTGCCACCTCTGGGTCGATGGGAATGGGCAGCTTGAGTGGCTCTGTGGGCGGTGTAAGAACATATACCCAGCTGACGGTGAACGGCGGCAGCGCACTTTATTCGAACACGATGGCGCTTGTGGTGCTTTTCTTAAACTGGGTTTTGTGAGATGATTGTGAAGGTTTTAGATTGTTTTGAATCCCAAGGCTCAGAACGGGTATTAGATGGGTACGTGTATATGTATAGACTCGCAGTGTGACAGTGAGGACGCTTTTGCGGGCACAAAGATTTAGAGAATAGAGAATTAGACTTCAGTTTTTGTAGAAGAAAGGAGTGTTATTTTTGCTTTGCTATGGAACCGGGGGTAAGATCTTTTTAAGCAGTTGAATCTTGTCTGCAGTGGAGCTTATTCTCTCTTGCATAGACATAATTGGAAGGGGGCCCTGGTCAGCCAGGCAACAGCACCGAAAATACCACAAAGTTTCTAACGTAACCTAGGGTTGTCATCTTTCAAAGACGAGGATTAGATCTGAGGCGTTATGTTTATACTACCGCATACTGGATGCACATACTAATGTGGTCCAATTTTTATTCTAGGAGTACAGACATACAATTGGAAGAAACACTTGCATTTTGATGTTGATATGGCCTTCCACGAGATGTTACAGGTTCGATCTTTCTTGACAGATGACAGACTTGATCAGGCTATTTGAGATAAGCACGTTAGAATTTCGAAGATGGCAAATTCAATAAAATGACAAGCGAACTTGAAACGCGAGGGTTTCAGAAATTACACCACGTTTAACAAAAATGAAGTCACCATTTTATAAGATGGGAAGAGATTTTGATTCTCAATTGGTGATACGTCAATATGAACGCCCCTGCTATTCTCAGCGTAGTAGAGCATTTGAAATAGCATGGAGGTCACCATTACCAGTCCAACATTTGTTGTTAGCGTTTTACTAGCTATTTCTTGTCGCGCTAGCACCAATATTGAATGATTTATGGCCTACAGTTTGGCTTGATTTACAAATTACAGCAACAACGGTTGGGTAGAACCTGCCAAGTCAATCAAGTGACCTTTTTCACATAACGTGTTTTAATCGCTTGAGCTGACATGCACGGGGAACAATGGTATACTTTAGTAAGTTGATGACTACATAATTTTTGCCACGAGATGGTATAGACTATGATGTTAGGGCCATTTTCCCGATTCGGCACGAGTGCGTGCACTTTAGTACACGGCTCAAGTGAGCGGATGCCAAATAGAGGCTGGCTCGTTTGGTCCAGGTGCTCACGTTTACCCGCACACATGCGCTGCTTTTGGTGGCTCGCGGTCCCAAGTTTACGCGCATGAGAACTTTTTCCAACATCGATTTTTGTAACGCACCGAGCCATAGTGAAGAGGCATCACTTCAGAGGTAGTTTTAAAGTATGTTTTGCCAACGAAAAATTCATAGTCACTGCGCCGGCAAGGAATTGTGACCTGCTTGACTTACGGAGTGTTTTAAGCGTCTGAAAAAAAGGCGTGGTGCCAATCCACACGCCAGTACATGACACGATAGCCGCCACAGATCGCTCTTCGTATATGGTCACGCATCAAGCTTTGGAAAAATTCAATAATTATCTATACTAACGCGTCCAGATGTCCGAAGACTTGACCAAGAAAACCGAAGAATTGACCTTGGAAAACCAGAACGCCACAACGGTGTTGCTGAACAAGGAGGACTTCACCGCCAAGCACCCATTGAACAGCAAATGGACCTTGTGGTACACAAAGCCGCAGGTGAATAAGAGCGAGACTTGGTCTGACTTGTTGAAGCCAGTAATCACTTTTGACACCGTGGAGGAATTCTGGGGCATCTACAACTCGATTCCTGTGGCCAATCAGTTGCCTATCAAATCCGACTACCACTTGTTCAAAGAGGGCATTAAGCCTGAGTGGGAGGACGAGAAGAACGCCAAGGGTGGCAGATGGCAATACTCGTTTGTCAACAAGCGTGATGTGAACCACGTGATCAACGACTTGTGGTTGCGCGGCTTGTTGGCAGTTATCGGCGAGACGATCGAGGACGACGAGAACGAGGTCAATGGTATCGTGTTGAACATCAGAAGAGGCTACAGAGTTGCCATTTGGACCAAAGACTGCGATTCCGCCAAGTTGAAGACCATCGGCGAGCGCTTCAAGAAGGTTTTGAAGTTGGCCGATGACCAGAAGTTGGAGTTCATGTCACACGACACGTTTAACGCCAAGGGCGAGCCCCAGCTCACCGTGTAAGCTCCATGTATAAGCTTTTGTATACTTACCCTATATAACGACCACGACTATTGCTCGCCACGCGCCTGTGCTCTGTGTGCATCGTAGAATACAACCGGCAGGCCGTAAGAAACGGGGATTTAAGTGATCGACTCCTGAAAGGTCATTTTTTTTGTATCCTAAGTATATTGAACCCGAAAATTGGCCTGAAGAAGCCCTATCATAGGATTTACACACGTCATAAGTCATGACACTTGGGGTATGTCCCCGTCCTTTCAATTAAATTGTCGTTTCAGAAAGTCTCCAAACCCACGAAAAAAAAAAACTTATCTATTCACGCCCAAAGACTCTTTTTTTCATATTGTGACTATGCACATGTCTAATTCAAGCTTGCCACGTTGTGTCAAGTTCTCGCCCAGGGTGGTGCCCGTAGAAAGCTTCTTGTCACTTCGCCCATGGTTACCGACGTATCACGATGTAACATCGTGAATAAAAAAAAAGCGGTTAGAATCCCCTGATGATGATAAATATAGTCAGCTTTGATTTATAGAACGACTATCGCGTTAAGATTGATCAGTCACGGGGGAGGCGCTTTAGAAGCCACTATGGACATCAGGATCTAATACATATGGTCCAGCATGAAAGCTTAACACACCCTACTTTTTTTCTCGTTTTCCGAGAAATGAAAAAATTCATGTGTATGTCATTTTGAAATATTGGCTAGGTGGTCTATTTGAAGCTGTCACGAATGTTACTGCTTGAGGCTGGGAGCTCAGCAGGACTTTAGCGTCGATCACTCTTATACGAAGACAATAGAGACAAATGTATTCCACAACGGGAAAGGAAAAGTTTACACGGGTATGAATGATTCTTCACCCACATTCCAAGCAAATTGTATCATCATGACGATCCGAAAAGTGGCTGGTACAAAAACTTATATATAATGACAGGGTCCTCGTTTATAAAAGGTCGTGAGTAGCACTACAACAAGAGTCTTCCCACCGCTGAAACGTCCATGAAATTCTACCTAGAGTGACTGCAGCGTCAAGGTGTATGCATATACTTTTTTTAATCTCTCTGAATTCTCTAAATCTCTCTAAACTTCTCTTAATCTCTCTAAACTTCTCTAAATCTCCATCCAAGAACGAAATACCCTTCCTTCCCACTTTGGCGATCCTTGGCTGCCAGTTTCTATACTTTATGAATATCTACAATGCCTCTAGTATCCAGCTGGGTTCACGTAATCGCGAATGAACTCGTGCACTTTGTCCCAATACGCCGGTTGCGCCACGGTATCGTTATGAGCAGAGTTCTCGAACTTTATCATGCTTTTTAGCAGCGCCCGCAGAAGCTGGTGGATTCTATCCATGTGTTCAGGCGGCACAATCTCGTCATTGCGTGCGCTCAAGAGCAAGAGCGGGATAGACTCCGGAATCAGGGGCACAAGGCGCTCGGAGTCCCATACCTGGTTCACGAACACGGCAAAGTACCTTAGCATGGGGAAAATGTGGGGCACCGTTTTCGGAATCAGGAGAAATGTGTTTTCTAAAATGACCCCCAGGACCGCCAGCGGGTAAGTGGCGGCTATATAAATGGCCACGGCACCACCCAAAGACCGACCGTATAGCACTAGTGAGCTCTGCAGAAGCTGGGTATCTTCTTTAGTGACATAATCCAAAATGCGCTTCGCGTCGAGTTTCAACCCAGCCTCCAGAGGCTTACCCAGGGACTTGCCATAGCCGCGGTATGAATAAATAAGCACGTTATACCCGAAAGACTTATAAAAAATCGCCACGATCTGGAGCGCGTGGCCAATGTTGCCTGCGTTGGGCGAAAGAATAAGCACGGTTTTATTCGTGTACAGCGGCGACGCCGCGTCATGGCGCAAAACATAACATTGCAACAGCACGCCGTCCTCTGTATCTAGGTACAATTCCTCATAGTCCGGCATGGCCAATTCTGCGGGCGTGGCGCAATATCCATGGCCATCATTCAATGAGGCAGGGTAAATTAACAGGCTCTGGAACGCATATAGGCCAAAGAGCGCCAGGCCGCCGAGCACCGCGCCGACAATCGCGAGCATTTTCGCAGGGTACACGAGCCGCAACAACAAGGAGACCACAGATGGCATTGCCTTGTTTGCAGTGTGTAAATCTTGAGGTATATCAAACCCAGATTTGCGTGTGGAATAGGTTATAGATCTGGCGTGGGGCATGTGCGTGCGGTATGGGGCGGCGGCGCGCAATTCATGCATGCGAACGAGTCAGGGCCGAGCGGGTTGGTGTTATAGTCAAACCCGATACTTTTATTATTCTTCGATTTTTTTCTCTTCTTCCTTCCCTTCTTTTCTTCGTTTTTTGGCTTGGTCCATCTAGTTGAGGACTGCGTATGGAGCAGAATCGCTTTATTGACTCTTTCCATCTATATAACAGTGTATATTCATAGATTACTCGAAACGGCTCCGCAATCTGGCCACGAGGAACGGATTTGAGGTATTGCAAGTTGAAGCGAGAACTTTTAAAGGATGCGAGGGGTTCTGGCGACCCGAAATGAGCTAGAGTAAGTCCCTGCTCTTCGAAGATGAGATTGAATCTGAATAGGTATTGGCTGATGTAGAGTCTCACTCTCTTTATTCAGATGAACAATGAACAGGATTACATTACGGCATTCTGGACACGGCTGCGTACGATGATTGGGCCGTTTCAAAAGTGAGAAAGTTCTCAAAAAAGATCATGGCTATAAAAACAAAAGGGCGTTCTTGAGTGATGACGGGGTGTGTTAAGTCTAGCTCCACGTTTCGGGTCATAGGTATCATACAAAAAACATGCTCAACAAGCGTCTTTTGGCCAAACCCTAGATTGGACCTTACTGTAAGGAAGAGACCGAACTCTATTTTGGCAATTTGTATCAAAACTCGAAGAATAGAACAGTCTGATTTGTTCGAAAGGCCCATGGCAATAGCTAGCCAGATCGGTTGGTTGCTGTGATGGATCTTAATTGTATTCCAACTTTTTGGCGCCAACTTTGTCATCTAATTCATTGACCTTATAATCGTCACAGAAAACTGCTCCGTGCGTTTCTCGTCAAACGCGCTGACTTTGTCGATGCATAAATTACGTTGTCGATTGTCTTTTCTCTGTGTTGGCCACAGATCATACTCATGCTTTACTTAGCGAGAAAACGTTGGCTCACGCCCTCAAGGGAGTTTGACTTCTCGACAATGCTTGGTCCCTTATATTGTGAAGCCCGTTTATCAAGTGGCAATATCCTGTAGATTCTCAAGCAACCGCTATTATGATCGTGGCAAATGAGGGATTTCCTGACCATTAAGGTCATTCATGCGATATATGCTTGTGAGGGTGAGTTCACCCATGGCAGTGACTCTCGCATATCGTGATTGCAATTTATTGCCGCAAACCGTCGTGTATGCCAAAGAAAGAAGCTTGCGTCATGTATGAGTCTCTTGATGTGGTATGTGGCTCAAAGTCGGCTCAAAATGGTCATTCTGAGAAAACTGGCACTCAATTCAGCAAATACTAATACAAATATATGCTGCTTATCTTAAGCATGGCCGATGCTTAGCCCTGCAAAGTAATAGCACACATGTATATGCATAGACCCAGCAACTTTAGATTTAGCTTGTTTGTCTGGTAGAAGCCTGAAGCTCATGGCACAAGAGCAAATACTCAAGATCTATGGAAGCGTCCAACAGTCTGTTTCACGCGAGATCATGGGGCCAATATTGCACTCAGAAGAAGTCCCGTGCGAAAAATTCATAAACCATTCACCGAAAATTACGAAAATCAGTTTATGAGACTTCATTGTCTACACACTTGTCTTTTTTGGTAAACACAAGCATGATAGTTTTGAGAACAAGTCCCTGATCCCGGCGACATTTCCTTCTCCTTAGTAGATGCAAGAATAGTTGCGAGGAACAATCTTGCTGGTCTTTTTTTTTCTATTTTCGAACTAGAAATACGATACTGAATGTTTTTTTTCTGTTGGATCGAAGCACCGTTCCTCCTGAATTTGAAATCTATTGTTTATTTAACTGTTTTGAATAACTGGCAGTCGCAGCCGTTTGCAGCCAGCAGCTCAGCCAGTCTCAGTCTCGCCTAAGCCTGTAATAGTCTGATTCGAAAATACACATTCCATGAATACTTCAGAAAAAAGCCCTGGACTCTCAAAAAAATATTTTTCAGATAGACTTTGGGACTGCATTAATCCAGCTGTTAGAAAAGAAATTTCGAAAATCATCATGAACTGTGAATTGCGGACTCTCTGGCATATTTCATTCTGTCAGCCACGCGCACCACCAGACCGCCTGCCTGCCAGTATCTGCTACACCTTCTGGGCAGATAAGTACTGCAGAAGAGGCCAACCAATTGAGCCAAAACACAACAAACGTCACGTTTTTCGGGCAAAGCGTCACTCCTTACACACACGGTATTGCGATAAGCGCCCTAATTCTTTTCTACTCCTTCCATGTCGTCGTCACTGCAAGGCCCCAATCAGCTGAGTCTAGCGCGGTTCGCATTCAACATCTATGGCCTGTTCAACGAGCGGAGCGCGCCAAAAGGCCCAGAAATGCCGAAATCGCGGCTGGGAAAACTCAAGTATGTGTGTGATAGGGAAATCACCTGTGTTTCGCAGCTCCAGCACGCCGTGGGCCGTACATACGGGCCCAGTTATGAGCCAGCCTCGGGGACTTCGCATCATGTGCTTATAGGCGGCAAGAATTACCTCCGAATGCTCAGCTTGAGCGCCAGCCAAGACGAAATCGTGGGCGACACAAACTTGCTTGAAGCCCACGCGCCACCGCTGCGAGCACATGCGTCGCTGCGGCTTTTCAATGTCAATACCATCAAATCCAAGGCCGATTTGGTCGCGTGCGGCCTCACAAACGGGCACGTGGATGTGTTCCACGTCAGCGGCAGCGGCGCCACACGGCTTGCACACCGTCTTGATGGGCACAAGCGCGTGGTCAACTCCGTGGACTTTGCAGACCACGAAAACGTGATGCTTTCTGGGTCCCAGGACGGCACCATCCGCTTGTGGGATCTCCGCTCGTACCTGCCGCGGCCCGTGGCGAAGCTCATGGCGCTGCAGCACGCCGACCCTGTACGCCTGTGCCAGTACTCGCCTCACACGAGAATCAGGGGCAAAATGGCGGTGTTATCTGTACATGACTCCGGAGCCTTATGCAAGTACGATCTACGATACCCCTCCCTGGCCCATACCGGCGTGGCGTTGCCTGAACGGCGTTGGACATTTCACACGGGCCCGGCGCTCTCACTCCACATCCATCCGGAGCTCGAGCACGTGCTTACGTGCGGTCGCGACCGGAAGATCTGTCTCTGGAATTATGCTGACGCACACAGCTCTGCGCCCGAAGCTGTCATCAACACATACGGGCCCGTGATGAAGGTGCGGTGGAACGAGACGCCCAATGCTGCCATAAACGTTTCCGAGCATGAGAACTTGCCGGGGAATCGTGCCTTATACGCCTATGACTTTGCCTGCCTGTACCTTAATGACGACCCGTCAATCAGTGTCTTCAACTTGGCCCGGCGGCACGTGCCACGCGAGATCGTCAGCACACTTACCCGCAAGCCGTTCCAGAACTTTGTATGGGCGAAAGGTGCGCCGGGGGCCCGAAAGCTCTGGACCATTACCAAGCTGAACGTGTTTGTTTCTTATGACCTAGATTCACCCTATGAGTCCGCACAAAACATTGCGCGCCCATGCGAGACCTTGCCCGCTGTATCGACTGCCTGGCGTAGCGGGTCTATGAGCCTCTCGGTGGTTTCCCAGGACACGCATGATTACGACATGCTGATGACAGTGGCAGATTCCGTGCCTGACCTCCCGGAAAGAGCCGTTTCCGAGGATGGCCGCGCAGAATTTGAGTCTTATCACGATCCCGTTCCCCACGCGTCACCGGCGCTGTTTGATACCGCGTTTCCACTTCCAAATCGGGCCCCACCATCGCATCCGGCCACGCCCACCTATTTTTACCAAAAGAATCCAGTTTTCTCCCCCAATGAGAGGCCTATGCTTCTACGGCTGCTGACTCAGCAATCTCAACACGCAATGTCGTCGTCTTTGGGATTCTCGCGACCACACATTGACTTTGCGATGTCACAGCCCTCTCTGCGTCCATCCCTCCGCAGGAACCCGTCTCAGAATACGGTCGAGCTGGCGTCGCTGGGAGGCACCGTGTTTCAACCGGTCTTGGCGCACAGTCCTCACCATACTTACAAAACTGTCCCGTCGCCGCTGCAATCACCGTCGCCATATGTGGTTTCCATGTCACTACCCCTCCCATTAGCCGACGATGCTGTTTTCGCCGCGTTGGCCACGGACTACTTGACCGCAGTCCCCGACGCATTCACGCTCGCGTTCGTGTGCCTGGTCAACGCCCGCGTAGCGGCCAGCGTGCTGAGGTTCAGGGACTGTCAGACATGGAAAATGATCGGGGTGGCCCTCGAACAAGATGTATGTGATAATACGGGCTTATTGGCTACTCAGCAAGGTGTTGATTTAGCGGAACACGAAAATGACAATGCATCGGGCGACGCTTCGTTGGACGTGCTTTCTCGCTCGCCGGGCGATGCTAAGTCCATCTCCTCGGATTTGGGAAACGTCGTCGGTTCCTATAATTCCGACTCCACGCTGGCGACCAACTACGGTGGGGCTCCACGAAAACGCTCGAACACATCCTCAATGAACAATCTTTCAATATTAGGCTCTTCGCGGGAATCTGCGCGCGGCGAGCACTTGCTCAGGAGCAGAACATCGTCGCATCAAAGCATGGCTGAGGCAATTCTGGGAGACAACCTATCACGGTCCAACAGTTTCGGAAAACGATCTTTTGCGCTGCTGCTGCGTGCGATGTCGGGGCTCGACCAGGAAACTCGGCTTGGTATCAGTAAGACCGAGAACGACGATAGCGTTAAGGACACAAAGAAGAAGGAAGAACCCCTCGATATCGGGCTTGAGGGCACTGTTTCACCGGTCAAACCCATCGGAACCTCGAAATTGGTTCACGAGAGCATTGATCGTAAAACAAGGCGGAGCACATTCTCGGTCAGCGGTAGGCACATACGTGGAGAAGAGTCCTCCAATCATCCACCAGGTGCCTCTCACGACCTAGACAACGAAAATCTCCACGTTATGACAAATATTTCCGCGTCTTATGCTTCTTCTGGGCTCTTCAATAGTGAAGCCGCACACAGCAACCAATCGCAAGCGTTTTCACCAGGGTCGCGAGACCTGCAAGCATGCTCATGGCAATCTTTGACGGGGAAAAGTCTCCTGAAGTTCAAGCCTCCAGTGGCTTTGTTCGACAACAAAGTGTCGCTTGATCTAGTGGAGGAATCCAGCATAAAAAGCAAGGAGATTAAGACTTCTCAACTCACTATGGCCATGACTGGGCGTGCCATGGTAGACGATATCTTCAGGCCGTGGAGCGCGGTAAGCATTATTGAGAAATCGCTTGAATATGCTCTAGCACAGGGCGATTTGGTGATGAGTGCAACGTTGATTCTTCTATTTTACGAATACTTTCTGAAACAGTCCGAAACATTACTTGGCGCACTGGAATCTTTAGAGGTGCTTGGGCTATACGTTGAGACTCTTAGGTCCCAGGAGATGTATACAACTGCCGTGCAGGTCGTGAAAGACGCTCCAGCAGACTTGAAGGAAAGACTTAACGATTATGCAGTGAAAGAAGTTGAGATGCGGTTCTATTGTGGTTGGTGCAAAACGCTCTTGACAAATGAAATATCAAAGGCGAAGTATGGGGTGGACAGCGACCAGTTTGGATTTTGGTATTGCGACGAATGTTCGCGGAAACAGCTGAACTGCGTTTATTGTCACGAGCCATGCAAGGGTCTCACGGTGGTGGAGAGTCTAAAATGCGGTCACCGCGGCCACTTTGGGTGTTTCCAAGAATGGCATATCGAGGATGGAAACACAGAGTGCCCGGGCGGTTGTGAGTGAGGGCATTTTCTGTGATACGCCAATTCTGTGTAGTTTGAAGATGCATCTAGGGTATGTATGCTCAATTTTACCTCGGCACGGTCATATTCGCTCACTATCGAACAGTCATTTATCCATTTTCCGAAATGGCGTCAAACACAGGTACTGATCCCTCTATAATTCCCAAAAATGCCTCATATCAAAACGACATCGCCCAACTCGACATTTCGTTGGATGTACCGGTACCTGACCACATATATGCCGTCTTTTTCGAGCTCCAACTCGTCGCTGCCCATATAAAGCATTATCGTGTCTTTACAAACGACTCTGATGAACACAGGCTGGTCGAGGTCTGGGGCCGTGACCATATTCTCGCCGCCAGTAGTGTCATCCAACAAAGTCAAAAACCCAGGAAATTTCTTCAAGAAACTGTTGTTATAAAGCTGGTTCAATATCTTGAAATGACCGTGCATATACTCCTTCTCTGGCGCCAGCAACAACGCGTCTCCATCCACTGCGGTACGATTGATATAATGAATGGTGAATTCATCAATTTTCGCCAACCGCGTGCGGATATAGAGCCGTACAAGGTAACTTATTCTCTCGATGTCGGTCTCCACGATCATGAGCTGGAGTTTAAAATCCAGGCCAATGACGCCAGCGCCCGCGTTCGAGTCGCCGTATTCGTACAGATCTAGCAAAAACTGCTGCTGATCGCTGATTCGCGAGAGCACCGTGGCCATTAGCTCGTGTTTATACGGTAAGAGATCTGGCGCCATCCGTTCGTTGAGCATCGCGGTGACGAGTTGCTGTTGAATTTCCTCTGGAGTAAGAGTGGGTCCACGCAGCTCGCGCTCGAAGTCTGCCAAAATGTCATCAATCTCCATGCTTATAAGT
>JAKTVE010002737.1:30482-49975 GCA_030557065.1 Metschnikowia rubicola | reverse complement strand
CCGTGCCCAAGCCTTCACTCATATGTTGGAGCACAACGTGCGCAGCATTAAACTGAAACTGTATATTAGAGTCCTCTGACTCTATGTATGATTTCAGCAGGAAGCTAAACATACGGAATGGTTCCACCATGTTCTTGGTAACATCAAGTTCAACTGAACTTGTAGGATCAGTACTAGTGGTATTGACAGCTGTGGCTGTCTCTCTAGTACGTCTAGACATTATGAGGATTAGTCAACTTATTAATGAAGTTAATGTCAGAAGTTAGCAAGTCAAGGATTAATAGTATAATCAGACACAAGGAATGATTATACCTCTTTAAATAATATAGAGATAGAACTTCATAATGACTATGCTATGCCATAACACTATAGTGTTAAGACATGCCTTAAATAAACATCAGCATAGAAGAGTAGAATAGAGTAATAATAGACAAGAGTCGTGTATCACTCATGTATTGAGAATTCTATCTCAACATCATAATGTCCTGCATACAGTTGTCCAAACAAGTCTAGCGAGAAACTCTGCAGTACCTCTGTTTACATGAATAACGATTAACATATAAGATGTCCACAGACCGGCAAGCGTTGCTTGAGCAGAAACGAAAAAGGCTTCAGGAGCTCAAGGAAAGACGTTCAGGCGTGGCGCAGGTCAATGTTTCCGGCCCGGATCTAACTTTATTGGCGGCGCCCGAGCCGGCAAGACCCAAGGTCGATTTCGCAGTCCAGGTGGATTTTGTAAAACCGGCAGAAACGGCCCAAAAAGTCGATATTTCAAGTGAGTTTTCGAATGAGATATACAAGGCATATCAGAGCGATGATCCGGGTCCCAAACTCAAGTTTGATAAGACCGTGCAAACGCATTTTGAGCGGCTAGTGGAATTGGACCTAACGCCTACCGAGGACACTAATAGCCCTGATGAAAATGATGTAAATGAAGAGGTTTTGGCAGTTAAAACTACTGAAGAGGCGCCTCTGGCCGAAACAAAAACGACTCAAGAGAAAGTCGAGCTGCTGCTCGAAAGTTATCTTGCTGAGACTGGGTTCCGCTTTTCCGATCTCAGGCTAGGCCTCAAGAACGAAAGCACCACTAATATGGATATGGAAGCGCCGTTCCACGTCATAAAATCCGTTTCTGGGTTTGTTAATAGGCCGGTAATTGCCATAGCATTGACCCCCAATCATCCCGACGTGTTTGTCGCTGCATACGGGCCCTCGCAAGCGAATCTACGCTCAAAAAAACGACCGCTGACGGCCCTGGCGGGTCTCGCGGTGCTATACAACAAAAGTGGAGACACAATCGTGCCTGAATTTTTTCTACAATGCACAAGCCGTATCTGCAGAATTATGTTTGACGAAACAAACCCGTTCAAGGTATTTGCCGGTCTCGAGAACGGGCGTGTAGTGATGTGGGATCTCGCCAACGCAACACCCACGCAGGTGGCCGTCCTACCAACGCTCCAGACGTCCACCGTGGCGCTGCTGGTGCTGAAAGCCGAAAACAAGTTTTTGCATCACGTGCTGCCGATCGTACACTTGGCTCAGCTAAACACTAACACTTCACAGAGTTCAGGGATCTTGAGCATCTGTGCCGATGGCGTGGTCAACTTGTGGTCGCCCAACTTTCTAGCGTTTCCCAAAATCGCGTCCATAAGGCTCAGTGATCCCGAAATGGGGCCGAAGATTCCGTTTAAGGTGAACTCTGTGCTAATAACGCTGACAATCTTTCGCGTCCCGGAACACACAGGCCACCAGAACCCGCCTGAGTACAACTTCCTACATCTGGCCGTTCTTGCGTCGAAGAATGGCTTCATCTACAAACTCGCAAATGCAAAAGAGAAATCGTTCATTAAGTGTAAATTGGGTGTGCTTCCTGCCGCCGGAGGGCCCAGTGCACGCGGAGTGAGTGCCTTGGCTGAGCTCAAGTATAGTGCTGCGGCCACATTATTGGTTTCCGCACACGCAGACTGGACTCTTAAGTTTTGGGACTCCGACAGTGGCCACTTGAGGCACGTCACGCCGACGTCCACGCTCATCCAAGACATCATCGTCAGGCCCGGACATGGCAGCCAGTTCATTACTGTCAGCACCGTACGGCCACCGAAATTGGGACTTTTTGTGGAGTTTTGGGACATCAAAACTAGGCTCTTGTCCCCTGTATCCACGATCTCTACCCCTGATAAGAAATCCGGCACTGTGCTGTTTAAGAAAGATGGCTCCGGGTTATTCTTGGCGTACGACGACGGAGGCATAGATATATTCCGCATTGAGGAGTCCCTCCTCGTGTCGCAAGTCCAGTCTCAAGCGTTATCGTCCATTGATGAGGGTTTTGAGAAGCTCCTAGCGTCTTTATAAATGTTCATGTCAGTCACGTCTCGTAATCAAAGGAATTTTGATACAAGTAGATCTCTTGGTCTCACGCGGAGGTCATTTGGAATAGAGATGCCATGTTCAGGGCCAGACTGTTCCAATGACACACAATCGTTGGTTGCCAAGACCAACAACTCGAAGAAGCACTTGGTGGCCTCCCTCCTTTGGCTGACTTTCACGCCAGACTCTGATCTATGTGTCAACCCAAGTGGCGCGGCCACTTCAGGCGCAGTGTCTTTTTGCATCAACTCGTCGAGGGTGACGGCCGGCTGGTCATAGAAGAATTCACGGAGGTGTTCGGCCACTTGCGCCGTGCCTCGAAGGTTTTCTGGTCCTGTCCCCTCTGAGCCCTCCGCGGTGTCGGTCTCATCTGCCTGGAGCTGTTCCGCGCCCACGGCATCCTCCGAATCAAGGCCGGGTAACGACAAATCAAAGTCAATGTTTGTATCCATGTCCATGTCTAAGTCCGCAGAGATATCGGGAGAGTCTTGCGTGAGATTTTCTTCCTCGGTACTCAACTCCAAGCATCGTTGACGGAGCTGTTCGTCAAGGTTCCAGATTTTCCGTTTCTTCAGCTGAATCGGTGCCGCAAGCTCGCCAATGAGGTCAAGTTTCTGCTGCAGGGTGAGCCGGAGTGTCAAGGTCTCGCCAGCGAAGCCGCCCTGTGTCTGTAATGTCTGTATACTGCGCAAAACATCGTTAGGAATGCCTCTCTCCACATCCTCCGACGAGTCCACCACTAACCTTCTCTTGGTCGTACGCACGACGCCCGTATCCGAGATTCCCACCACACTGCGTGCCTGCGCCGTCTGTGGCGGTGTTTGTGCCTCGTGTGGCCCATCTGAGTCGTTGTTCTCGGCAGTGTTCGTATCACCTAGAGCGACGCCTAAAGGAAGGTCCAAGTCAAGGTTCACGTCCGGTAAGCCGCCCGGCCCAGCACCGGCTCCCGATTCTTGATCATGCTTGTCCCCCTGTATGTCAAGCAACAGCTCTTCCGCGTCGGGCAACGCCGCCTGCGCATCTCTTCCGACCTCGATGGAATTATCCATATCCAAGTCAAAATCCAAGTCCAAGTCGACATCTGCATCATCGAAATCGGCGCCTGGCTCGCGCTCGTCGCGCCGGCCGACTTCCACGGATCGGTCGTATTCGTCCACGGCCAAACCTTGGGCTTCTACTGTCTCTTGAGGAAACTGTGCGACGGCCTGTGCGATTCTGTCAGTAGCTTCGTCCAAAACCAAGTCCTCTTGGTAAAAAAGGTCATGCCCACTGATCTGATCCTGAAGTGTGATGCGTGACAAGTTCAGAAGCGTTGTACGCTGCGGCGGTAAGTTAACAGGAGCAGCCGCCGAGCCCAAGGAGGCACCACTGGCGTATTTGAATGACGTCTTGAGTTTGTGCAAGGTCTCGTGGATATCGTCCAAAAGGTACTTTGTCTTGCGTGAGTATATTCTCACGATACCCAAGAGCAACTGGCCGGAAAGCCGGAGCGTGATTGTGTTGTTATTAGAGGCGCTGTCGCCTGCCGGCTGGACCTGCCTATTCAGGATAAGGCTCAGAGACGCGACAATATTCGTGTTCAAGAACTGCTGTTTCGAAAGTTTTTTGTCATAGTTCGACGCCAACCACACATGCGCGAGCGGGCCCTGCCGCGAGACCAAGAGTTCAGACATGAAAGGTGTATTTCAGGCGTGCAATAGTAGTGTTTAGAGAAGAAGGAAAAAAAAAACATATACTGCTCGCGCAGCAAAGCGCGTCTTGATTGGATTGGGTCTGTCACGTGACCGTGCTGGCTATCGCGTCCGCAACAACACTTGTTTGGGGCCACTTAAATGTCTAACTAATCGGGGCAGTGCCACAAGATCCGTAATTTGTCAAATACTTCGACTATGGCTGTCTTTTGGGGGTGCTTCTTTTTGAAAAAACCGTAAAGTTTTGTAGACTCGAAAACAACTACTATTTTTTAGCCATGAATAAACTTCTAGTGTTTCTGTTAAATTGCGAATCACCGCAGAGAAATGTTAGATCAACCTTGATTACGACAGACAGCTTACAATACTCGACCCATTTTTCCAGCATAAATCCACTTTGAAAGCAGTGGGAATGGACTCCAAAGAAAAAAACAATCACAAAATACAAAACACAAAATACAAAATACATCAATATCGAGCCTGAATGCAATAATATCAAGAATTATCGCTTTCTCGCTTTTGCTACGCTACCGCACGCAGCGGCCCAAATTGCGCGGGCCCGTCGACCGCTAGCGTCCTGGCCCCATTGTCTCAGTGAAGGGCCGGGCCGGCATACTGCGAGCCACATGGAACTCCACACCGAATCGGGACCAAAGCTAAAGGGATTGACGTGAACACTCATTTTATTCCGTCAAGCATGAATCTCGAGGAGAGGCTCAACAAGTCGCTCAACGACATTCTCCGTACGTCCGGGTATGTGTTCGAGATCATCAACAATAACAGGCGACAGAGTAATCTCATCACCGGGCCTAATAACCAGCTCATCCCGCCGCCGATGATGGAACAACTAGCGCAGAAAATCGCCGGTTTCGAACTGATTCTCGACGATACGGTCACGAAGTTCAACGACGTGCCGTGGTGTGTTGAACAGATTGTGCAGAACAAGAAAAAGCAGGAGGAGCAGAAACAACAGGAAGAACTAGAGAAACAGCAACGAGAAGCGGAGAAGAAACGACAGGAGGAGGAGAAAAAGAGGCAGGAAGAACAGCGGGAGAAAGAACGGGCTGAAAAAGAAGAGAGGGAGCAGAAGGAGCGAGAAGAGCGCGAGAAATTGGCGAAACAGGCTCAGAATCAAGATCAGAATCAGACTCAGAGTCACCAAGACCAGAATCAGAACATAAGTCCCAATCACAGTCACAGTCAGAGCCAGGGACAGCTACTGCAGTACCAGAATCAGCAAAATAACGATCAAAACACGCAAAGCTCGCAAAACGAGCCCATGGACTCGAATTTCGACCTCAATTTGGACATGGACAAGGATATCGATATCCCGAACCCTTCGGATATCTTATCGATGAACTACAAGGACAACTCGCAAAGTGCCGGCGAAAACGGTCCCCAAAACCCCGCCAATATGGATATGAATATGATGAAAGGCTCAGACTCGCTCTTGGACGACTTGAACATGGACTTGCTAGGTGAAGATTTTGATGCGGGGCAGCTTGGCGGGGCTGGCGAGGAAGAGTTCGACGTGGAGAACTTCTTGAATCAGTTTGGCCATGGCGATTAAAGTGCTCTGATAAAAATTTATTCCTTCTCTGCTTATGTCTCAGACTTAAGTCAGGGCTATTGGCTGAGATTGAGTGACAAATTCGACTGAAAACAACTCTTACAGGCAATTTGTCCTTCAACAAAATTGACGGAATTACTGCTCCAACCCAGAGAATCAAGTTCCAAGACTTTACGGACTCTACGGACTCTAGGGATATCTATTACTTGTGGAATCGGCGGAGTAGCATACATGCTGTTTGGGAATTTTATGGGCAGTTGTTACAAGGTGCATGCAGTTTCAGAGTCATCACATTCACAAGAGTGAGATTTACCTGCAATCACAGTTTTCAATCTCACTCAAACAATTATCTCTTAATAGAGTCAGCGAGAGTTTTGGCGCCCCCATGCTGTGCACCACTCGAATATGCAACAACCCCAAGCGTGTGCATTAGTCATTGGCTCTGACCAGTCATGCAGCTAGCTTAATCTTATCGTGTGTTCAGAGCTTTATATTTATAAATTTATACCATATCAAATGCGATGGATAATCCTTAGAAGACAACGCGCTCTGCCCACATGAGCAATGAGTTCAAGCTTTCGTCAAGTCCGATCAGTTTTTGAAAAAAACCCAGCAATTGCTTAAACCTTGAAGACCACGCGTGACCTAAAGCAGTTGATCCAATACTTTATTGGCCATGCTCATCGTAGGCTGCAAAACCAATGGGTACATAGTAGAAATTTACATTTGAGTCTTACATCAAGGGTTCATGACAGTGAATTGTTGTGGAGAAAAAAAAAAAAAAAATTCAAACAAAGAGTGAAAAAAAGCAAATGTGAAGGTGATGGATTCGGGGGAACGGTTACGTGGACATGACTTCAAGCGGGGTCAGAAACAGACAATGGGGAGCATTTCATCGACCAGGCTCTCTCTCATTGCGTGGCAGTAGTCAGGTAGAGTTCTCTATTTTTTCATAATCGGAAAAGTTCATCTTTTTGCAAAAGTCAAGTTTTACTGCAACTTTTTGGAAACAATTTCCTTCCCTACATAACACGAGCTTCATTCTCGAGCTTGATAATATCGTCAGGCCCCCATACTCACTACTCACCATGAATCCCGCAGCACAGGCCAAATGATCTGACCAAGCATGAGGTAATTTTCCCAGGCAGGGATGGACCATTAAGTTCCCGTGACCAAGAACCAAAAATAAAAAAAACCAGAAACAACAGTTATACTCAAATACGTTCATAGATTTTGGATAGAGAAAAAACCTGACAGTTTAATTCTAAGTTCTGACAGAGACGGTGCTTTCCACACCAGAAACCCTCTTTTTGGAAGCATGAATAGGGTGCTGTCCCTAAATATGCCCAAAAGATGTGACCCTCATAGAAGGACTTTGATCCAAAACGCTGAACCTCCTCATAATAAATAATTGTCCCGCTCATGCGATCAGCAGAATTTCTGCCTTACTTTCATTTTCTTCTCCTTCACCATAATCTCCTCCGGCACCAAGCTCGGCCCGCACTAGCCAATGAAAAACGGCTGTGGCCGGTCGTGCGCGACACAGGCCATGCTCGCAGTACCGCCAATACGCACCAAAACGGCTACACCACCACCACACCAAATCACTAGCCCCAAACGAAATCCACAATCATGTTTAGACAAACGTTGCGCCAGGTGGCCAGACAATCCAGTAACGTTGCCAGAAGAACGTACGCCACGGAGACCGGCGCGGACGCCTTGAAGTTGTCGCTCGCGCTCCCTCACCAGACGTTGTACCTGGAATCCGAGGTGCAGCAGGTCAACTTGCCCTCGGTCAACGGAGACTTGGGTATCTTGGCGAACCATATTCCAATTGTCGAGCAGTTGAGACCAGGCTTGTTGGAGATCATTTCTAAGGGCGGCGAGACCGAGCAATACTTTGTCTCGGGTGGTTTGGCTACAGTGCAGCCAGGCAACAAATTGACTGTTTCTGCCATCGAGGCATTCAAGCCTGAACAATTCGACGCTCAGGAGATCAAGACCTTGATCGCCGACGCCCAGAAGCGTGCACAGTCTGCTGATGCCACCGAGGCGGCCGAGGCCGGCATCGAGTTGGAGGTGCTTGAGGCATTGCAGCACGTGGCGAAGTAAGTAGGTTTCTAGGCGATGCCATGAGGCTGCCGGGGAGATAATCCGGGTTCTTGTGGCCCACATACATTCAATACAGTCATGAAGGATATGGATCTGTAGCAGTAGGCGAGGGCAGGAATGCACGTAACAACAATTTAGATGTAAGTGAGCTCTGTATTTTTGGCGTATATCATTTGTGCCGGAATGAATATGTGGATCTGAAGGCGGGGCGGAATTCTTTTTGTATATATTGAACCTCCTTTCATGCTGCAACTGTTTTCGATCTACTCAATTGAACCAGATATGCGTTAATTAGGGGTGTTCTCTAAGCTTTCACATGTTGGCGATCTAGAACTGAACCGGTTCTTGGTTTCGTACGCGTTTTGTGATTATCTGTCTCGACTCGTTGTGAATATCATGAACCTTTTCTAGCATTACCTGGCCAGATCTTCACTCGTTCTTTCCAATTTGCTCATTATCATACGCCACGACTCGCGTCTGAAATGGCCAACATTTTTCGAATACTTGATATTCAGTAACCATTGAGAAAAAAACACACAAATAAGCATCTTCAGCACTTTTGCGCTAAATTTCGATTGCGTAGATACTACAGATTTACCGACCGTATGTCTCGCTCAGGGCCCCGCCTCGATGACCCAACGCATAGACACTACGAAGATCCTGAGTAGAGCTTCTGAGAGAAGTTTCGCCCTGTCAGATCAAACTCGAAACGAACCTATTTATTTCCAGAAAATCATCATTCAAAATTTCACGAAATCTCTCAATTTTTATTGATCTGTCAAGGAGATCTATAATCTCTCATTCCCCAGATCAGGATCAGGTAGTGCGAAAATTTTCCCATAGTGCGCTCTAGCCAACTACACAACCTGTAGGCCATACTGAACCCCCAAATAGAGGTCATCTAGAACATCAAAAAAACACCACTTTAAAATGTCGTTATCGCCCAAAGAAGCGTTTGCAAAGCTTCCTCAGAAACTACACAACTTCTTCATCCGGTACCCGCCACGCCCGTTCGCCTCGTACCTGGATAAACCATCCACGATAAGCGACCCAGCGTTGAACCCATTTTTGCCCAACAAAAACAGCGAAACAGGAAGGTGGCATGCGGCCAAGGTGTCCATGAGACGCTCGGCAGATTTGTTCAAGATGGCCCGCAAGTACGGTCTTGAAGACCTTTTGCCGCCAATCCCACACCGGAAGTTCTATGAGGACAAGTACTATAATAAAAACTGGATGAGAGGTGTGATGTTCCAAAAGAAACAGAAATGGGAGAGGGAGCTTCCGGAGAAGCTCGAAAAGCGCAGGATTGCCATGGAGAACATGGACGAGACGATTCTTGCAGCGAGACCTTCGTACAAGAAACAGCTCCAGAAGAGAGAACAGAAAAAGAGAACCTGGTTCTGAGGGTGGGTGTAGACGTGTATATATTGAATTTGAACGCACTCGAGAAAGCTTGTAGATAAAGTTAAATGTATTTATTGTAATTTTTAAGGAATATGTGACACAGACTGTACAACTCTATAGGTACAGGTCGCACTGATGAATTATGGATCAAGCTATAGAGTAACAGCGTCCATCTCAAGTGAAGATGCTTGGCGCTATTTATCAAAATTGTGATGTGTATGATGTCACATAGATTCTCGAACTTTAAGCAGTTTCGGAGGGTTTGTAGCATTCGAATGAGCCAACCTTGCCTGTCTGGGTCCCTCTGCATGCCTTATGCTCCAAGTTTAGCACACATTATCGATTATTCGTAAAAATTCCAGATGAGTTTTTATTCACGATGCTCCACCTGGCTTTAATGAGCGTGATTGTGTTCCAAAAATACTAACTAAAACGCACGTTTGCCCTTTCTGAACGGTTTCTTGCGGTCAGGCACCACGGTTCCAGGCCCAGCTCCAGGGCCCTTGATTTTCGACACGCTTTTCGCAAGCAAACTCTCGATATTGAGGTCGTCCGGGAGAACAATCTGCCGGATCTGATTTCCCCGTATGTTCATGTATTGCATGAGCTGCGGGTCTCTATGGGGCTGGATGAGTTTGATGTTCTTCAACAGAAGGTTCATCAGAGGAGAGCATGAAAGCACCTGGCCATTTACGGAACTGCCGTTTTTTAGCTCCACCGTCACCGTCTGGTTTGTTGCCGACGGCAAGTTCATAAGAAACCGCACCAACTTCATTCTAAAAGGATTTGTGTGGAAATGTATCGATGCCTGGAAAGATTACTATGTATCGATAAAGTTGTCTTGCATAAATGTATTGCGTGCCGCGTGTGGCTATTGCGCGCAGGCCTGAGCTACGGAGTATCCAGTTCTGTGGGCCCAGTTTATGAAGGGTCTGGTTTTGAGATGTTTTCTGGCTGTCAGTTTTCGAATTCTGTTCGGCAAAATGGTTTGAAAATCTCCTAAGCTTACTATTTGTCGAAGTTGATCTGAGAATCCCCCTTATATTTGTCCGATCCTCGTGATCCTTCTCAAATGCCTGGCCCGAATTAGGGATTTGGTAACTGGCTTTGGTGTGATTAGGTTTTTAGGTCTAACATTCAGTACGAAGAGCTGCTTTATGAAATTCTCAAGTTTTTTCAAAATTAGATCTCGGAAAAATAAAACCACAATTTTTTTTTTCTTGATACCCGAACTACTTTACCGATTGCAATAACGTTACCTAACCAGATCTGTTACTGGCCCTAACCAGATCTGTTACTGGCCGCACCTTGAGGCCCTGAGGGCCTGAACTGGCTGGAGCCTGGGTGCAATTATCGATTACACTGAGCTGTGCAGGCTGGTGTCTAGGGGCCCCATGAAACTCGAACTTCCCATCGATTTATCACATTGGCTCAAATTGCTTATCTTTCTCAGAAGCATTAAGTTTAAATTATTGACTCTAAAACGTGCATACCTCTCACGTAAAGTAAAACCTAATAACGTAAAGCTTTCTCGTGCTGGGGCCTGGAGACCGGTGACCGGTGGTCGGTCGCGCTTGTTCGCTTGTTCGCTTCGGGGCGAGCAATTGGAGGATCTCGCAACGAGCCACGTCTATACATAGCTTGGCGTATACCATAGAGACATAAACACACACCCATACAAGCTGCAAATTCCCCCATATTATTCCAAACCATACATACCAGAATAATGGCAGGCCTCACGGATCATCTTCTATCGATTCCGCCCGTCACGCGGTTTTTCCTCATTGTCACCGTTGGGGTCTCCTTGGGCATATCGTTAGATATACTATCCCCGGATAAGGTGATGTTTGGGCCGAATATCGGCTTCGACGTGAAGGACAAATTGACATACATGCCTCCTGGCGCTCTGGCGAAGTGGCAACTCGTGACGCTGTTGAAGAAGTTCTTGCCTCTGAGCTACAAGGTATTCACGTCGTTTTTCGTTGTGGACGGCATCAAGGATAACGGTGTGCGGGTACTACTCAACGTGTATCGCTTCTACACATTTTCAAATTACTTGGAGAGCTCGCGCGGGCGTTTCAGGGGCAATTTCCCTGACTACCTTTGGTTTGTTATGGTTAGTGGCGCGTTTCTTCTTGCCATCAACCAACTCTTTGCCTACTTCGGCTATTTCACACTCTTTTACCACTCCCAGCTCTCCCTGTGCATGACCTTTCTTTGGCTGCGCACGCTGATGAACTCCGTCATCAATTTTTTGGGCGTGGTGCCGATAAAAGCATACTACTTGCCGCTTTTCGATTTGGGAATGGCGATCATGTCCGGCGGCTACCATCTGGCCGACTCTTTTGCCGGCATCTTGGCCGGATACATCTACGAATGTATCCAGTCCGACACATTGCCAATATACAACTTACTTCCTGGCGCCTACGGTATGAAAACGGACCTGCAGACAACTGGCCAGCGGGTTGGGTTTAACGTCGACACAAGCATTCTGCCCAATACGTTTCACCAGGCAGTGTTTGACTTGGGCTACTGGAAGGCGCCGGCGGTTTTCTACAGGCTCTTGAAATACCCGATTGATACATCCGTTCGCACCACAGCGTTTTCTCGGCTGCAAAACATCCACGCGCCAACGGCGGCCAAGCCAGCGGCTGCATACGTAAGGCCTGACACGCTGAGCAGCTTCAAGGGCAAAGGACACCGCTTGGGAACGTAATGGGCGTTTCATGCTTTTGAAAGTGAAGTAGCTTCAATGAAGATCTCCACTTCTAATTCAACTAAAGTCAACGGGGACCATAGCTTATTCGGTGCTTGGATGCAGCTGTCATTTCTTGGCTGGGGTGCTAAAGCGTAGCGTCAGCACCAGAGCATTCAGCTGACGCGCTTTGAAGGAATAGCCGTATGTGACCAATGTTGTATAGCCTCGCCTTTGATACCGTGAAGCGGTAACCTCAGGATTTGAATATCAAACCCCTATTCAAATGTAGGCCATATGCTACTTACAGCGCAACTTATATTATATACTCTGTCTCTGACCTCTTTGAGTTACATTCATAGGGTTCAACACTCAGAGCACGGTCATGTGAAAACATAAAGAGGTCCGCTCTTCTTGTAAATCTAGCGAATCAAATTCACTGACCACGCCCAAAGACAATTAAGAGTCGACCAGTCAGCTGTAGTGTCCGCTGGAAGCACAATAGAATCGTGACTTAAGCTTGTTGAGCCTAACTCCGAATTAATCTAGATAGAAGACACATTCTTTTCACAAAAAAGAAGCATCATTACAGACCACGAGGATTGTGGTTTCATGATGAATTGAAGGGAGAAAACAAAAAACAAAAACAGCAATGAAAAACAGAAAAAAAAAGTCAAATGCTCAGTTACGTCATGTCCAAAGCAAAGACTATTTCTGTAAGGAGCAGAAGCCGCACGGCCAAGTGAGAGAGCTCCCGGCAGCCGTTTCCATATAGTCTCAAGGAGCACCAATCTTCATTAAGACATATGAATTAAAAGAATCAAAAAACAAATCTATTTATTTCCGGTAATTTTCAACAATAAGTTCAAATCTAACAAACAAAATTCCCGATTTGGCCAGGAAAATCCTTATCCCGAGATATCCGTGGATCTTGTAGGCGTAGATCCTGGCCCCTGGGTCGCGGCAGCAGCGCGCACAATGTGCATGGGCCCGTTTCACGTATCCCTCTCACTCTACACACGCTATGCACTATATAAGCTTTCCCGATAACAAACGGCCCCGTGGAAACACCTTTTGAGCTGACAATTTCATACTTTGAACGCTTTATATAGGCCAATTTTCTCATAAAATTCTAATCTAGTCTATATGTCGGAGCGAGCGTCCCGCCAATCCCCCAGTATTCGGCCCCTGCGGTCGGTGCTGGCCAGCGAGGATCGGACCCACCTGCTGTTGCTGGAATCGCCAACCAGAAAGACGAAATTGGCCAGGAAAAGGAGCAAGTTGCGCCCGGCGCTTCGCCGTGGAGCGTCCTCGCTGAATAGCAAGTTCATTTATTCGGTAGATGATGACGTTCATGACGCTTTGGATGATGAGGATAAGCCTGAGGAAACCTACTTGAAACGAGACAAAAAGTACATTGACGGGTACCACGATGCATTGCGGGACTTTTACGCGCAGAAAAAGACAAAAGTTGTCGATGCGCAGGGCGTTTTGTTGGCCTCGACGGACGAAAGAGAGCCTTCGGCGCTGAGGAAATTGGACCATGCTGAGCCGATCGACGAGATCGAGGAATACAATGGCTCGGAAGGGGAAGAGGGGGAAGAGAATAACGAGGACGGAGCGGATGCTGGTTCCGTGGCGTCCACGCTGTCTTCAGGCACGCTTGAATCGCTCAATCTCAAGGACCGCCAGAATGCAATTAATACCACCCACCCGTTCGGTATAAAGATCTGGAAACCGTCGATTTACAAGAAAAACCGCTCGGTGGCCATGCGTGCCGAAGAAGACATTCACGACTTCGAGCCGCGGCGGCCCACCAGCCCGATTTTCGTTGGCGTATACATCTCGAACGTGATTTGGAGCTGCACTTTCGGGCTCTTACTCTCCATGATATGTCTTGTGGGCGCCGTGGTGGTGTTTGTGTGCTCGGGATTTGCCTGGCACCGCGCGCTGCGGCCGTACGTGAAGGTGCTCATTGAATTGGGCAAATACTGGTTCTACCCGTTTGGCAAATTCGTGCTTTTGAACAAAGACGAGAACTATCTCGATGAAGACGAGCTAGACGGGCGGCTGATCTCGGAATTCCACCGCTGGCGGCTCGAGGAGGAAGGCCGTCTCTTTTTCGCGCCACCGCGCCGCATGACCAACTCGGAATCTAAACCTTTGCTCAAGGATCATAAAGGCCGGCCATGGCGGGACGCATACAACTCTGCTGAGGGCCAGAGCAGCGCAGTTGAGGACGAAAACAGGGCGGCTAACTCTCCTCAGGAAACCGATGGCTCGGACGTTAAAGTCCGTTTCTTTGGCCGTGGCTCTTGGTCCCTGGGCAGGCTTCTGTTCTACTTGTTTTTCTACGGCATTTTGCAACCAATCTCATTTCTCACTGCCGCGTTCTGCTGGCTCTTTGTGTTCACGATTCCAATGTTTAATCTCAACAAGATCTTGTGTGAGCACGTGCGGCGGCGGCCATTGGCGCTCCATTTTGAGAAGGAAAAGGATTACTACAAAAGAGTTGCCAGCCAGAAAAAAACCAAGAACCAATCGATTATTCTTTGCACATACCGCTGCTGTGGCCTCCACTACTATAAGTACACCTTGGGTGGCACCAATATCTTCTTTTTCAACTTGCTTTCGGTGGTGATCTTTGTCATTCTGGACTACTATGTACTAAAGGAGGGGCTCCATTGGGACACATGGTACACAGACGCATCGTTCTTGTTTTGCGGGTGCTTGTTCTCAATCATTCCGTTGGCATATTTCATTGGCCAGGCCGTGGCCTCAATCTCCGCCCAGTCGTCCATGGGCGTGGGTGCCGTGATCAATGCGTTTTTTTCAACAGTTGTCGAGATTTTCCTCTACTGTGTTGCTTTGAACCAGTCCAAGGGTAAACTTGTCGAGGGATCGATGATCGGGTCGATTCTCGGCGGCGTGTTGCTCTTACCTGGCCTCTCGATGTGCGGAGGCGCTTTGAAAAGGAAAACCCAAAGATACAATCCGCGCTCTGCAGGCGTATCATCAACCATGCTCCTTTTTGCCATGGTGACGATGTTTGCGCCATCATTGTTCTACCAGATGTACGGCACCTACGAGATTAGGTGTCGTGACTGTGGCTATAAGGGTGTGGAGGACTGTACTACGTGCCAATTCACGCAACCAAGCTTGAACTTGGACACGCTTTACTATAAAGTGCTTCGCCCATTCAGCTTGCTTGTGGCGCTCGCGTTGTTTTTGGCATACGTCTGTGGCCTTTTGTTCACTTTGAAAACACACGCCTCGTTGATCTGGGCCACGAATTCTCACGAGCAGCAGGCTGCACAGGCGCGCAAGGAGGCCGAGGGTTGGCGCTCGCCCAGTGTGATTAGTTTGGATCAGCAGCACCCCGTCGCCAAACTTCACACGAGCTCCCGCCACGAGCCTGCACATGGCCTCAAAGCCGGTCTTCCGTCTCCTGCCCTCGACGGGCCCAGGAAGAGACAACAAGCCACGCCCAAATTGAACCCGGTGGATCTGATTCCAAAGGATACAGAGGCTGATGTCACGGTAGACGACGATGCCGGCGGCCACGATGCGCCCAATTGGTCTAACAGCAAGTCGTCAGTGATATTGCTTGGGCTGACCATTCTATACGCGATCATTGCCGAGATTTTGGTGGACAATGTTGACGCTGTGCTCTCGAATTTCCCCATCAACCCGAAGTTCTTGGGCTTGACCGTGTTTGCGCTCGTGCCGAACACGACGGAATTTGTGAATGCCATTTCTTTCGCCGTTGGCGGCAACGTCGCATTGTCGATGGAGATTGGAAGTGCATACGCGTTGCAGGTAGTGCTCATCCAGATCCCGAGCTTGGTGGTTTACTCGGTGATTAAAGGCTACACAAACATCGAGATGATATTCCCCCTCATTTTTCCGCGCTGGGACGTCGTGGCAACGCTCGTGTCAATTTACCTTTTCACTTACGTGTATGCCGAGGGTAAGTCTAATTACTTCAAGGGTGTCATTTTGATTCTCATTTATATTGTGGTACTTGTTGGCTTTTACTTGGATGATGTGGTGGCTGGGCTTGACGAAGTCACTAGCACACCTGTGCTAAACGTGTTTGCGCAAATATTGTCGCGGTGATCGAAAGGTAAGCTCTCGAGGCATGTCTGTGTGAATCCGGCGCTGGTTGAACTACATGGTGGGTGTTTAGAAAGAGTTTGGCGAATACTCAACCTGAATTTGATCTTTGAACCCTTGCTTAGTTTTATCCAGGAACGTGGGCTCGTACACTATTTCTTTCTATTCTCGGGATACGTGAGCCCTAAATCATTCTTGTTCACCTGGGATATTAAACCACGTCGAACTCGAAGAGGACCCCGAGATTCCATTCGCACGTGTTCAAGAATACAAAACAAACAAATCTATTTCTATAAGATCTAATCTAACTAGTTTTTGACGATGTACACTCTGCTCTCATAAGCAGACAACACGCCGTCCTTGGGGTCCTTTTCGTTGGAAAGCACCAACTCCAAGTTGCCTGCAACGGGCTTGAAGTCCAACGTCTCCTTGGTGAAGTTCAATACCACGTATGCGGTTTCGCCCTCATACTTCTTGTAGAAGGAAAACACCTGCTCATTGTCGGCATCCAAGATCTCGAGCTTGCCGTAAATCAACGCATCCTTGTACTCCTTTCTGACGTGCAATGCCTTTTTGTAGAAGCTGTACAATGATTCTGGGTCGTTTACCTGCAGGGCGGCGTTGACCTCCTTGTAGTTATCATTGACCCTCATCCAGGGCTTGCCCGTGGAAAACCCACCATTCTCCGAGTCATCCCACTGCACAGGCGTTCTGGCGTTGTCACGTGCAAGCAAATTGATGTTCTTCAACAACTCCTTGAGCCCCTCTTCACCGTGGAGATCCTTGTACTGACGGTAGTAGTTGATCGTGTTAATGTCCAAGTACTCGCTGATGTCCCATGTAGAAGGCACATTAGTCATGCCGATTTCCTGGCCTTGGTAGATGAACAAGGTGCCTGTCAATGAGGCAAGCAACGTGGCCAACATCTTGCCGCTCTTGAACCTGAATTCGGGGCTATCGTTACCGAACCGGGTGATCGCACGGGGCTGGTCATGATTCTCAAAGAAACATGTCAGCCACGCATCAGTGCCATCAATAAACAGCGACATTGTCGTTACGGCTTTCTTCAAGTCGGTGAGTTTGTAGCCGTTGTAGCGGAAACGGTCCTTTGGGTCCAGGCCAAGCTCGACGAAGTCAAACAAAAACATCATGTTCATCTCTTTTTCCTTGGCACTGACATATTTTAACGCATCTTCACGCTCACAGTGGCCCACTTCGCCCACGGTCATGGCGTCGTACTTGGATGTGACTTTGGCAAACATTTCCTTGTGGAACTCATGGATACGTGGTCCGCTTTGGTGGAATTTCTGCGAGGGCTGCCATTTCTGATCTGGGAACACAATCGGCGCATCCTCAAAGGTCTGTACCTTCGAGTACATGCCTGCAGTGTCGATTCTGAAACCATCGACACCCTTTTCGAACCAGAAGCTCAAAGCAGATTTGTAAATGGCGTTTCTGCACTCTTCGCTCTCCCAGTTGAGGTCGGGCTGCGTGCGTGCAAACAAGTGCAAGTAGTACTCATCTGTTTTCTCGTCGTATTCCCAAGCGGACTCGGAGAAGTACGTGATCCAGTTGTTGGGCGGCTGCCTGTTGCCCTGCTCGTCGTAGCGAGCTGGTTTCCAAACGTACCAGTCACGCTTTGGGTTAGTCTTGGACGAACGCGATTCCTCGAACCATTTATGCGCCGACAGCGTGTGGTTGATGACCAAGTCCAAGATCAAGCGCATGCCACGAGCATGCACCTCTTTGATCAAAATGTCCATATCCTCCATAGTGCCGTATTTTGGGTACACCCTCTCGTAGTCGGAGATATCGTACCCCATATCGT
This sequence comes from Metschnikowia rubicola, assembly GCA_030557065.1. Classification (NCBI taxonomy): domain Eukaryota; kingdom Fungi; phylum Ascomycota; class Pichiomycetes; order Serinales; family Metschnikowiaceae; genus Metschnikowia; species Metschnikowia rubicola. The sequence goes on along the minus strand of JAKTVE010002737.1, from coordinate 32,192 downwards.
CTTGGGGCGAGTCAAACATGGGCAGCAACCAGATCACATCAACACCCAAGTTTTTCACGTAGTCCAAGGTCGAGATAATTCCTGGAATATCGCCAACACCGTCGCCATTCAGGTCCTTATAGGAAGCAGGCCAGATCTGATACACGGAGGCATCTTTCCACCAGATATAGTTAGGAGACATCGTATAATGGGTTGCAAACTAGAGAGAGTGAGTAGCAGAGTAACAGGTAGAGTAGAAAACGCTAGACTGAATTCTTTATGTTTTTTTTTAAACCTCAATTGTGATTCCGAATACCCAGCTTTATATATTCTCAAATTTAAGAGATAACCAAATTAGACGGTTCGGCATTCTGGCACGTTTCCCCGGATTCTCGTGCCATGGCTGCGGCGGAATCTTTGCGAAATCTTTGCGAAATGCAAAAACTTTGCGCGCCGCCACCATTGTCCGATTACGCCTGCGTGCCGCGGTGGGGTCGGTTGCGGCTACATGTTTGCAGCCCTGATACAAGACCCAATCCCAGTTTTTGCGAGCCAGTGTGGGGGCCCTCAAGGATGAAGCCTTATGTGGGGAAGTGATACGAACCGCTTGCAAAACTTTGCGAAAGTTATAATTTTGGGAAGCCCGAAATTGAAATCATGGATATGCTTCTGGTTTGGGTCAATGTGAATGAATGACCCCTCTCGTGCGTATGTCCATGCATATTGCGCTGTAAAGTAATTCGCAAGCACGGAATTGATCGTCATCGACACCTGTGAAGCTTAAGGTATTTGACCAGCAAATCGTACATCGTGTATTGTTTCTTTTATTTCTTTTTGATCCACTCAGGTATACCTTTCCATTAGCCTAGTTGATATGAAACGGGGCGTAGACGCAGATCGCGGAAACTGCCGACTCTAACCGCCAAGCGAGGCATTGTTTCTTTTTGGCAGATAAACTTCTGGACAATACCAGGGAGAGGCGGAGGTGCATGAATGAGGTTTTAAGCGAGTGAAGATTATTGACGAAGTATTACCACCAAGGTGCATGAATTGAACATTTCTTTCCTCTTCGAAGTGAGGGGCTGGCAAATGCTACATTGACAATTATGCGGGCAGCGGGCACAGCTTTCAGCTTTGCGATCTATTGTGGACAAAAACGTCGTTTGAGAGACTATAAGTGAATCCAGTCTTTGTTATGGTTGTGGAAGTCAATGAGTGTTATTTGTTATTGACAGGACGTTTTTTTTTTTTGATTCTTGCTTGATACATCTGATTAAATTCGACAATGCTCAGTACTGAGTACCTGTTAGGGTACGAACCCGTCCTCGGGGTTCTAGCCCTAGATAGTCACGTGAGGTACCCCCTGTGCGGGTTACCCGGCGTGACTGGCCCTTGTGGCATTTATAGGAGCGACCCCCAAGGTCGCGGATAGAAAGAAAACAAGTAACCTTAAGCTAGATAAGAATAGATATACACCCTATTTGGGGAAAGTCCGGATTATATCTTAACAGTACCCTAAAATATTTAAACATATCATCGGAAATTGTTTGCCGTTGAAGATATTTTAACATTCATTTTTTACATATGACTTGAAGCAAAGGTGTTTTACCAGGAATTTTTTAATTCTCTGAGAAGTCAGTAATGCGCCCAAATATAATTTTACTCTCTAGGGTTCGGGCTACTTGCTGAAACCCTATTTATAGGCTTAACTTTGTGTGTCGCATCGGTAAG
>JAKTVE010002737.1:0-30462 GCA_030557065.1 Metschnikowia rubicola | reverse complement strand
TGTTTCTTTTATTTCTTTTTGATCCACTCAGGTATACCTTTCCATTAGCCTAGTTGATATGAAACGGGGCGTAGACGCAGATCGCGGAAACTGCCGACTCTAACCGCCAAGCGAGGCATTGTTTCTTTTTGGCAGATAAACTTCTGGACAATACCAGGGAGAGGCGGAGGTGCATGAATGAGGTTTTAAGCGAGTGAAGATTATTGACGAAGTATTACCACCAAGGTGCATGAATTGAACATTTCTTTCCTCTTCGAAGTGAGGGGCTGGCAAATGCTACATTGACAATTATGCGGGCAGCGGGCACAGCTTTCAGCTTTGCGATCTATTGTGGACAAAAACGTCGTTTGAGAGACTATAAGTGAATCCAGTCTTTGTTATGGTTGTGGAAGTCAATGAGTGTTATTTGTTATTGACAGGACGTTTTTTTTTTTTGATTCTTGCTTGATACATCTGATTAAATTCGACAATGCTCAGTACTGAGTACCCTAAAATATTTAAACATATCATCGGAAATTGTTTGCCGTTGAAGATATTTTAACATTCATTTTTTACATATGACTTGAAGCAAAGGTGTTTTACCAGGAATTTTTTAATTCTCTGAGAAGTCAGTAATGCGCCCAAATATAATTTTACTCTCTAGGGTTCGGGCTACTTGCTGAAACCCTATTTATAGGCTTAACTTTGTGTGTCGCATCGGTAAGTAATACTGAGGTAGGCTAAGATCATACTTGATCAATGCAGTGGAATTTTCGTGCTAATGTGAAGGCGACCGATAACCGAGTTGTGGGGTGATTGAAGGCAATTGATTTATTCAAGCGAAACTGCCCTCGATCTACCGACATTACGTTTTTCCCCAAGTATTTTGAGATAAACTTTGGAAAATTCAACGGTTTGCTCTACAATAAAGCCAATTCTGGCCTATTTTCACTAGGATCGCATAATGGTTCAAAAAAAAAAAAAAACAAGAACAAACTCAAGTTTGACTTAACTTGTTTAGTCAGGGATGCGGTAATTTGGAGTTTTACAAGCAGCCCCGCGATCTGACGTTCGGTAGATAAATATAGTTCATGAGTGTAATGTCTGAGACTGAGACTCATACTACGAATTGTCAATGACGAAGACAGAAATCGTCGTAAACATATTCAAACACACCGCAAACCGAAACAATTAGCTACTTAAAAAGAGAAACGGAAACGAATGTTTAACTCAGGGAGTTGGAATAGTGGACAAACAATCTGCAACGATGCACTCAACCTGGCTTGATGGACTCTGATTTTGTCACCATCTAGGACTACAAGGCTAGGGTGCATTTTTATATAACCATATCTAATGTTGCCATGGTGAGCGTTTACAGAAGCAGAATTCTTTCATATGTGCTAGCATGTTTGAGCGGATTGGACTATACTCCAAGTTTTCGCAGCACTTTCCTCAGAGCTTGGGAATGAGTTCGGATAGAAGTGTTGCTGGAGGTTGTTCAAAATGCTTCCACATTGGAAGAGATCGCATTTCAGCTGGACTGGCTTGCTATAAGGAGGTCGCTGTTGTACTATGTCAAAGAATCTTCAACCTCGTTTGCTTGCAGATGCCCTTTATTATGAATACATTTCTCCATCATCGACGCCTTACAAGAGTGACTAAGAGCGGATCACTGGAATGAGGTATTCCGTTGCCTACCATTTGAAGAGCTGGGCCATAGACAAAAACATCTAGGTAATCAACGTTTTGATCCCTAAGTCAGCATCATGCATTTCCCGGGATTTCATGTGTGATTCTTTTTTTTTTTTCCTTTACTTTGAGTGTTCACCAACATGCGTCTTCCCCAGACGATCGATCCCCGAAGACTCGTGCGACTATTGGGTGCAGTCCTAACAAAACAACTAGCGAGCCGCAACATTTACAAGAATCCTATTAGCGATTCAGGCTCTAAACCATAAAAGTACTGGATATGAGCGGATGGAAATCACGCACTCGTAAGAACGGCTTTTTCAAATCTACGCTAGCTCCATTATTGGCTGAGTTCACATGGCCCTTTCCGACTGAGGTAAGCAAGTATGAGAAGAACGCGCGCGCCCAAAAGATACACACTAGCGCGGCGTAATTGTCAGCACACGCGCACGCCCGCCACCAACGAGTTTTTTTTTCGACAGTCAACTAACAAATGATACTCTACCGGTAGTCTTTCAAACCTCGTCAGAACACACCGTCCACCCCGATATCTGCCGAATCCATCTGGTATTTTCAAACAGGTCGTAAGAGGTTTAAGCTCGTGTCATTTCGTTTCATTCTCGCCGTCTGAACAAGGTCTACACCGCATAGCCTTTTCTTAAGCGCCGACGAGAATTTCATCCACATAAAACCCATCAAAAACATACAAAAAACCTTCCAAAAAGACAAAAAAAAAGACATCATACCAGAAGCACACGCCGCTTATTTTACTGGCCTTCATTTTCCGCATTTCGACACAGACGAGCTTTGTTAGTTGAGTCCGCTGACCCATTTTTGCCTTGTATTATACGACATCACGCGATAGTCACACATAATTTGATCTTTGGAACCAGCAATGAGTCGCCAATTTCCATATTCCAGCGCGCCGCTTAGGTCCGTGAAAGAGGTATGTTTTTATTCCCAATGATTATTCACTCTTATCCTGTATTTTTCAGTGCTAACCCTTTATAGGTCCAGTTTGGATTATTATCTCCAGAGGAGGTTCGCGCCATCTCGGTCGCTAAAATCGAGTATCCTGAGACGATGGACCAGACAACCAAGAAACCTAGAGATGGTGGCTTGAACGATCCACGTTTGGGCTCCATCGACCGTAACTTCAAGTGTCAAACCTGTGGCGAAGATATGGCTGAATGTCCGGGCCATTTTGGCCACATTGAGTTGGCCAAGCCCGTGTTTCACATCGGTTTTATTGCCAAGATCAAGAAAGTGTGCGAGTGTGTTTGTATGCACTGTGGAAAACTTCTTGTTGACGATGCTAACCCCTTGATGGCTCAGGCCATTCGGATCAGGGATCCGAAGAAGCGCTTCAACGCCGTGTGGAACGTGTCCAAGACCAAGATGGTGTGTGAAGCAGACACTATCAATGAAGAAGGCCAGGTCACAGCCGGGAGAGGAGGATGTGGCCACACGCAGCCAACTGTGCGCAGAGACGGCTTGAAGTTGTGGGGTACTTGGAAACAGAACAAAACTTACGACGAGAACGAACAGCCAGAACGTCGTTTGTTAAATCCATCAGAGATTTTGAGCGTATTCAGACACATCAGCCCCGAGGACTGTCATAAGTTGGGCTTTAACGAGGACTATGCCAGACCTGAGTGGATGTTGATCACGGTTTTGCCTGTCCCACCACCACCAGTGAGGCCTTCCATTGCCTTTAACGATACGGCTAGAGGTGAGGATGATTTGACGTTCAAGTTGGCTGACATTCTCAAGGCAAATATCAACGTACAGCGTCTTGAAATCGACGGTTCGCCACAGCACGTCATCAGTGAGTTCGAGGCTTTGTTACAGTTTCATGTGGCGACTTACATGGATAATGATATCGCTGGCCAGCCTCAGGCGCTTCAAAAGACCGGTCGTCCTATCAAATCGATCAGAGCCAGATTGAAGGGTAAAGAGGGGAGATTGAGAGGTAATTTGATGGGCAAACGTGTGGACTTTTCTGCGCGTACTGTTATTTCTGGTGACCCCAATCTCGACCTTGACCAGGTCGGTGTGCCTATATCCATTGCTAGGACTTTGACTTATCCTGAGGTTGTCACCCCATACAACATTCACAAATTGACCGAGTATGTTCGCAATGGCCCTAATGAGCACCCTGGTGCGAAATATGTCATTCGTGACACCGGTGACCGTATTGATCTAATGTACAACAAAAGGGCGGGTGACATTGCCTTGCAGTATGGGTGGAAGGTTGAACGTCATTTGATGGACGACGATCCAGTTTTGTTTAATCGTCAACCCTCCTTGCATAAGATGTCCATGATGGCACATCGAGTCAAAGTCATGCCCTACTCCACATTCAGATTGAATTTGTCCGTCACTTCCCCTTACAATGCTGATTTCGATGGTGATGAGATGAACTTACATGTTCCTCAGTCACCTGAGACCAGAGCCGAGATGTCTCAAATTTGCGCGGTTCCGCTTCAAATCGTCTCTCCACAATCGAACAAACCTGTGATGGGTATTGTGCAAGACACATTGTGTGGTATCCGTAAAATGACATTACGCGACAACTTTATTGAATATGAGCAAGTTATGAACATGTTGTACTGGATCCCTAACTGGGATGGTGTCATTCCTCCGCCGGCGGTACTCAAGCCCAAACCATTGTGGTCGGGTAAACAGTTGTTGTCTATGGCCATTCCCAAGGGTATTCACTTGCAGAGGTTCGATGACGGAAGGGACATGCTCAGTCCAAAAGATCTGGGGATGTTGATTGTTGATGGTGAGATCATCTTTGGTGTTGTTGACAAAAAAACCGTCGGCGCCACTGGAGGCGGATTGATCCACACGGTCATGAGAGAGAAGGGTCCATACGTCTGTGCGCAGCTTTTCAGCTCGATCCAGAAGGTTGTCAATTATTGGCTTTTGCATAATGGTTTCTCTATCGGTATTGGTGACACAATTGCCGACAAAGACACCATGCGTGATGTGACAACGACCATTCAAGAGGCTAAACAGAAGGTCCAGGAAATTATCATTGACGCCCAGCAAAACAAGTTGGAGCCTGAACCCGGTATGACTCTCAGAGAATCGTTCGAGCATAATGTTTCCCGTATTCTCAATCAAGCTCGTGATACTGCTGGCCGTTCCGCTGAAATGAACTTGAAGGATCTGAACAACGTGAAACAAATGGTCACATCCGGATCGAAAGGTTCTTTCATCAACATCTCTCAAATGTCTGCCTGTGTCGGTCAACAAATTGTTGAGGGTAAGCGTATTCCCTTCGGTTTTGGTGATCGTACGTTACCTCATTTTACCAAGGATGACTACTCGCCTGAATCGAAGGGTTTTGTTGAGAACTCGTACCTCAGAGGCTTGACTCCCCAGGAGTTTTTCTTTCACGCTATGGCAGGAAGAGAAGGTCTTATTGATACTGCCGTCAAGACTGCAGAAACAGGTTACATCCAGCGTCGTTTAGTCAAAGCTTTGGAAGATATTATGGTGCATTATGATGGCACAACTAGAAATTCTCTAGGCGACATCATTCAGTTTGTTTATGGTGAGGATGGAATTGATGCTACATCGGTTGAAAAGCAATCAGTTGATACTATACCCGGGTCAGACTCCTCGTTTGAGAAGCGCTACAGAATTGACGTTTTGGACCCAGCTAAATCCATTCCTGAGTCGTTGCTAGAGTCAGGCAAGCAAATCAAGGGAGATGTGGCAGTTCAAAAGGTGTTGGATGAAGAGTACGACCAATTGCTCAAGGATCGAAAGTTTTTGAGAGAGGTTGTTTTCCCCAATGGTGACTACAACTGGCCATTGCCCGTTAATTTGCGTCGTATCATTCAAAATGCTCAGCAGATTTTCCACAGTGGCCGTCAAAAAGCTTCCGACTTAAGATTGGAAGAGATAGTCGAAGGCGTGCAATCCCTTTGTACCAAGCTTCTTGTTCTCCGAGGAAAGACGGAGCTCATCAAGGAGGCGCAGGAAAATGCGACTTTGCTTTTCCAGTGCTTGTTGAGATCTAGGTTGGCTGCTCGTCGTGTCATCGAGGAGTTCAAGCTCAATAAGGTCTCTTTTGAATGGGTATGTGGTGAAATCGAGTCCCAGTTTCAGAAGTCTATTGTACACCCAGGTGAGATGGTTGGTGTTGTCGCTGCGCAGTCTATCGGTGAGCCTGCGACGCAGATGACTTTGAACACCTTCCATTACGCCGGTGTCTCTTCCAAAAACGTTACCCTTGGTGTCCCTCGTCTTAAGGAAATTTTGAATGTGGCGAAAAACATCAAAACGCCGGCTCTTACCGTGTACTTGGAGCCCGAGATCGCTGTTGACATTGAAAAGGCCAAGGTTGTTCAATCGGCTATTGAACACACCACGTTGAAGAACGTGACCTCGTCCACAGAAATCTACTATGATCCTGATCCTAGAAGCACCGTGATTGAGGAAGATTATGATACTGTTGAAGCTTACTTTGCCATTCCCGACGAGAAGGTCGAGGAAACTATCGACAATCAGTCTCCATGGTTGCTTCGTCTTGAATTGGACAGAGCCAAAATGTTGGATAAGCAACTTACGATGGCTCAAGTGGCCGAGAAGATCTCGCAGAACTTTGGGGAAGACTTGTTCGTTATTTGGTCTGATGACACTGCAGACAAGTTGATCATCCGTTGTCGTGTTATCCGCGATCCAAAGTTGGAAGAGGAAGGCGAGCACGAGGAGGACCAAATTTTGAAGAGAGTGGAGGCCCACATGTTGGAGACAATCTCATTGCGTGGTATACCTGGTATCACGAGAGTCTTTATGATGCAACATAAGATGAGCACGCCAGATGCGGATGGTGAATTTCTGCAAAAGCAAGAATGGGTTTTGGAAACTGATGGTGTAAACTTGGCCGAGGTCATCACTGTTCCTGGCGTGGATGCATCCCGAACCTATTCCAACAACTTCATCGAGATTCTTTCTGTGCTCGGTATTGAGGCGACTCGTACTGCTTTGTTCAAGGAAATTCTCAATGTCATTGCATTTGACGGTTCATACGTCAACTACCGTCATATGGCTTTGCTTGTGGACGTCATGACTGCACGTGGTCATTTGATGGCTATCACCCGTCATGGTATTAACAGAGCGGAAACTGGTGCTTTGATGCGTTGTTCTTTTGAAGAGACGGTTGAGATCTTGTTGGATGCTGGTGCCGCTGCTGAACTAGATGACTGCCGTGGTATCTCCGAGAATGTCATATTAGGACAAATGCCACCTTTGGGTACCGGTGCTTTTGATGTGATGGTCGACGAGAAGATGTTGCAGGACGCAAGTGTGAGTTCTGATATTGGTGTTGCTGGTCAGACTGACGGAGGTGCGACGCCATATAGAGACTATGAGATGGAGGATGATAAGATTCAATTTGAGGAAGGTGCGGGATTCTCGCCAATTCATACCGCAAATGTATCTGATGCCTCTGGGTCTTTAACCTCGTACGGCGGGCAACCATCCATGGTATCACCTACCTCGCCATTCTCGTTTGGCGCCACGTCTCCTGGGTATGGCGGTGTGACCTCGCCTGCGTACGGCGCAACTTCGCCAACGTACTCACCAACGTCACCAACATACTCGCCTACTTCGCCAAGTTACTCACCTACGTCGCCAAGTTATTCGCCAACTTCACCAAGTTACTCTCCGACGTCACCAAGTTACTCGCCAACATCGCCAAGTTATTCGCCAACTTCACCAAGTTACTCGCCTACTTCGCCAAGTTATTCGCCTACTTCGCCAAGTTATTCGCCAACTTCGCCAAGTTATTCGCCAACTTCGCCAAGTTACTCACCGACGTCACCAAGTTACTCACCGACGTCACCAAGTTACTCCCCGACGTCGCCAAGTTACTCGCCAACTTCGCCAAGTTATTCGCCTACTTCGCCAAGTTACTCACCTACTTCGCCAAGTTATTCGCCTACTTCGCCTAGTTACTCACCTACTTCGCCGCAGTATTCGCCAACTTCGCCTAGTTACTCTCCGACGTCGCCGCAGTATTCGCCAACTTCGCCAAGCTACTCGCCTACGTCACCGCAATACCTGCCAACGTCGCCAAGTTACTCGCCCACTTCGCCTCAATACTCTCCAACTTCGCCCCAATACTCGCCGGGCTCACCGGCATACTCACCAGGCTCACCACTGTACTCTACTGAGAAGAAGGACGAGGACAAGAAGTGAGGGGATTGATTTGCTGTATACCATACATAATAAAAGAACGACCAGTCTTTTGAAGATCACGAGAAACGTTCATTTGTAACTTAGCAGTAGCGACATGTAAACTATGCGCTTCACTTTGATGGAGTACAACTACTGTTCCTGCATGTTCAAATCAACTCATCAGGCTCATCAGTCTAATCTCTGTAGCGGTTTATTTCATAGCCTTTTGGCAACCAATATATTTGACTATAACACAATTATAATGTCAAAAGCCTCTCCTGGAACAGGGTCATTGAGAGACATTGAGCAAAGAAAAAGGGAGGTTTTTAGGCCTCTTCTCGACAATCCATTTACAAAAGGAGCAGATTGGCCCATAGTGGACAGACAGGCATCGGAAACTATCATGGAATGCTTGACACAGGTTCTCTCGGGGTATGGGAGCTATTTGGAAATGAAGAAAATGAATAAAGATAAGCAAATCCCTGTTCCGTCAGTGGCGCTGAAGATAACTATTGGGTTCAATTCTACGGTAAAGAAGCTAGAGGTGCAAGCCAAACCTAACAGGGCAAAACTACTAGGCAAAAAGACAAAGCCAAATGATCAAGCTGAAGGGTACGTGAAGTATGTGTTTGTGGCGAAATCGGATATCAGTACGGCCCTTTTGACCAGCTGTTTCCCACTTCTAACCTTTTCTGCCTCACGGTCTGCACGTGACCGGGTGAAACTTGTAGAATTACCAAAAGGAGCAGCAGGCAAGCTTCTGAGCGTGCTTCGAACGCAAAATGTCACGATTTTATCCTTGGAAGAAGATTGGGCTGAGGGGAAATTGCTTTTTGACGTTGTGAATAGTTCTATTAGTGACGTTGAGGTGCCGTGGCTCGCAGGCTTATTTGACGACAGCTCCAAGCTGTGTTTTGAGAAACCAAACATCAGATTTGTGAAAACGAGCGTGCCTGTTGGGAAAGTCGAAAAGAAAAAAGGGATTTTGAAAAAGAAAAAGAACAGGAAAGGGTCCATGGAGAAGGGGAAAGGAAAGGACACACAAAAGTCAGAGAAACTGTGACTGTGATATTACGCCGCGGTCAAGTTACACTTTCCTGCTATGATTATTCGGTCAATTACTTTTCGACAATTCCAGTTTCGTTTCTACCTGTCTGTTTGAAAATAAAACCAAAGCGCCAAAGCGCATGCACGTTCTCATATTGCCCACAGTTACTACATTTCAGTGCACGACAATACGGCAAAAGCCATGCATGTTCCAATCATTGTCCGAGAAATTTAATATATTGTTTTTTCGAGTTTGCGCCGTCCAGACTTACCGAGCATTCCGTGCTGGACAGAAGTAAAACCAATGTTGCTTTGCATGTTTTGATTGTGGGCCGGCCTAGTAGCCTAAAACGGTGACTTCTATTTAAACACTAGTCATATAACAGCATGCGCCGTTCATAAGATTTTTTCATTTCATAAAACACTCTATATAACTTCAATTTAACGACTGGGGTTAACAAACAGGAGCGGTGAGCCCCACAGTCCAATTATACGACCCTAGTATGACCAACATGGCACTGAAACTCGCCGCTACGGATACCAGGGCGTAAACGTAGCTGTACAATAGCTCTAACGCACAAATCTCAACCACGAAGGTCGAAACCGTGGTCAAACAGCCGCAAAACCCATCCTCGAGCCCGGCCAACACGTGACAGCTCAAGATATTGGACACTATGGGCAAGTCACTCGCGAAACTTGCCTTACCCTTGGCCAAAAGGGTGAACACACTTAAAAGCACCGTGCCGCTGAAATTGGCCGCAAATGTGCCCATGGGGAAGTTTTCCACTTTGCTATTAAGCAATTTCGAAAGCCAAAACCGTAAAAACGCGCCCCAGGGTGCAAACAAGCATGCAAACGTCCATGAGCGCCAGCCGCCATCGTTCTTGGTAGCGATCAAGACGATCACAACAATGTATGCTGCAATTCCCAATGCAGCGCATGTGATTTCCACGACTCTATAGAGGGCGGGGGTCAATGCAAAGTTGTGCCTTTCCACAGCACGCGTGAAGTGCGTCCCTATACGAAAGCCGCCCACGGAAATGCCCAAATGGGCAATTAGCACTTCAATCACCTCCAAAACACCGTATCCGGCAGTGGGGTAGTCGTAGCTAGGGGGCAAATTGGCACCCTTGGTAAACGCTTCTAGTATAAAGCTGGAAAAACTCGAGCACGAGCCGCAGAATCCAGTGGTAATGCCCGCATAGAGTGGAATTGCCGCTTTTGATGCATAAAGCGGTTTGTACTTGGAATCGTCTATCAAATTTCGCCATGTTTTGTCTGACTCAACGGCCATGCCCATGACTACACATGCCACGAAGTTCGCCCACACAATACCTTCTAGAAAAGAGCCGCTATATGTTGTAAGAACCTGAAGTCCTTTTCGGGCCAAAACACCACATATGGAACCGAAAAGAATACTCAAATATGTATTTACAGTCTGAGGAGGCCTTTTAAACTCAAGCGAGCGTTTCTCACTACCCGACGAATATGTCGCATTGAGACCCTCTGGAAGTGCTTCCGAGAAAGATTCCGCTTCGAGCTCTTGGAGCCGTGTTTCTGCAGATCGCCTCTCTGCACGTGACACCCGTGATCGTAGCAGGTCCAGACTGGACATGTAGGTGAATACTTATCAATTAGATTTTATGTGTTTCTTTTTGTTTTGACAGGTGCTGCAAGCCTGCGAGGTAAACACGGTGGATTATGTGCAGTCCTGTACTACTATGACATACAGGCTGCAAATAATAGGTGGACTCAACAAGGAAGACAAACATAGGGAAAAAGCATTTGTGGATTATATTAGAGCACGGCAGCTATATTAAAGTAAGGTTTTGCCATACATCACTAAACTTCCGGGAATTTTTTGGCAAGACTCCTGCCAAAGAGGACCGAACATTGCTCAAGTACAGGTCTATAATGACTATCATGCAATCATTTTCAGTTCGCCTAGACTCCACAGTGTGCTTGCGGTTTACAAATGAGCAAAAAATCTCATCCTATTTCGAACATTTTGCTTATTTCTCAAAAGTGCTATTCCATGGTTTTGGTTCTACGGGCGTGATGTCACTGATCGAGTCAAACCATCCAGCATAAGGACGCCACTGGCCGCCTTTTCTCAAGACGATACGATTACGTGCCTGTAATCCATAATATATGACAAAGCTTCCCAGATTCTTGGACCAGTCAACAATCGGTCTGTAACAGGATTCTTTTGCGAGACTCACCCATCAACTTTGCGTTCCTGGTTCAAGTCACATGATACAATCGGCTCTCTTTATCTGATACTTCTACTTGTTTGTACTGATACGGGCACACCAAATGCAACCTCATCTTCGCTCGTCATTGGATGAGATTTTTAAGGCTAGTGGTTTTGTAAACAATTTCAATACCTCAAAATCTGTGAAACAACTGAAACCACGATTGGTATATCGAATAAACTTCAAAGCCTTCACCAAGCGATGCGGCAGGGGCAGCCATCAAACGTTCACTGAGTCTGTAAGGCACTAACTGTGGGTTGGAATCAGTATTAACGTATATCTGGCAATAGTTTTAGTGATGGAATCTCTGATGTTACCATACTGGCTTTCTAATCTACTTGAGTGGGGAAGCCAGAGCCTATATAGGCCAATGTATTCAGTATCATGTACCACGATTGTTTTATTTGGAGCTTGACTAGCTATAGTCGGGCCTGGCTTAACATGGACTGGTCTTGATGGCGTCAAGATGCCAGGAGGTGCTTTGCTTCGCAATACCTGGAGTACTTGTCTAATTTGGACTCCGAACGGTGCGGGGCAAACTTTTTCGCCAAAGATCTCACTAGGCTTTTCGCCATGATAACTTATTTAAAAACTTTCAAACTTTATGATAAATAGACATTTTCAGGATTCTCAAAGTCGCTGGTATTTCATGACTTAATATAGTGTCTGGATTTCAGAGTTGACACCCCATGTGAGCAGTATAAGGACGAAAAGTTAGACCCCTGAAATGCATCATTATTCTTTGGCAATGCCCAATATCACTCTTTTCGTTCGAGGAAACAGAGGTTCTGGGGTTGCTGCTGAATTTGGTTTTGTCATGTACAAAAATTCTTTGAATCTTTCAGCGAACCCTTCAGGTAGGATTCATTCTACATTTTTTTGAGCCTGGTCTGGAATTGATATACCTTCGACTCGAACCATGAGATGAAAAACGTGCCCCTTCCCGAACAAATTGATTCAACTGCAGTACAAACATTTGAGGGGAGAATATTTTGAGGATAAAGCTTCTCATGAAAAAAATATAGTTCTCCATGAGAATGAGTTTGCAATACCGACCACAAATCAGATGGTCATGCGGAATACGCCTTGAATTCCCAATTTCCCCGAATAGAATCATAACGCATCTTGCGTCCGAATTTCCAGAATCCTTGCGGCAAAATTAAAGGCGCTTTTTGTGAGTGACGAAACCGGATCATGTATGTGTATGGATAGATTTAATTGAGAACGACCTGTGGAATTTTGGTCTCCCATGTCATCAATGTGTATTCTTGGCCATCTCATCTCATACCCTCAAAATTTTTTAAATCAGTCTGTTTTATACAAGGCTATGACTTGCTGATCTTCTTTTGGTCATCTATTTTTTGTTTTAAAACTCTGCGGTAATGCACAAGCTCTATGGAAGTAAGCATCGGATCATGATCGATTTTAAGTTCAACTAAGGTCATATAATTCTTGGATTAATATTCAAGAAGTGCAAAAAAGCAAACATTGGTTTGGAACGCACAGCTTCTTAAACATTTCTTGATCCTTTTTGTTCTTTCTGTATTCGACAAGTTTCCCTTCAACTGAGGCCAATTTTCTATAGACATATCTTAAGAAACGAAATTGGAAGAGCTACACACGCTACAAACACGGTTTTGAAACACCCAACATTTCCAACATTTTTAAGAAAAACTTTACAGTAATCTTTAATAGACCAACAAGGGCAAAACGACGATAGAATTGGCAGGAATTCCATCATGCATTGACTTGTCGACCGAGGCAGATATCATGCTTCAAAAAAACACATCATTTAATAACCGCTCCACAACTATGTCTTTGGCGCCACTCTAACAGATTGTCATTTCCTGCAAATTTAGCGAACTCAGACGATCAGCATACTTCACATAATCAACTATTTGCTTTGCTGCAGTTTAGTAGCAGCATATTAGAGACACAAAAACGATCTAGCGTGTGTCCACCTGGCTTATTTAATCGGTGGGTGAGGGCTAGAACAAGATCTACAGATAGATCTAGAACGTTAAAGCGTGTAAAAATGTCACTAACATTGTGCGAGGCTTGTCCACAGACCAAGTATTCCCTCTCGAATTCCAGTAAACAATGATTCGTGAAGGACTCTACATTTTTTCCAGCGTTTAGGTCAGTAACCAGGCTATACCTTGAGCACCAGGCACCGTCAAATCGTTCGTCAGAGAGATGTGAGTTCAGGCGTATGAACATTTAACTCCTGAAATCGTCTTCATACACTACGCTAGACAAAAGAAATCGCCGTCACGCGGCTGGCCCTCTTGAGACCAAAACTCACGATCGCGTGGGATCTTGTTTTCCAAAGCCCTGATTTGCGCTCTTGTTTTCTCCACTAAATCAGTAAAGATTAGTTTTGTGAGAAAATGAACGTTTCTTTGGTTATTAAACGCCGCCTCCCACGAATTCACGTCCTGTTTCAAGCACATTATGCGGCGTACGCTATGGGCGAGAGTAGTATGGAATTCGCCGCGTGAATCATATAAAGCCAAAGCTTTTAGTTGTATCAAAGACATGTGCGAGACCGCGATATTGCCCGTATTTTCCAGCGGCAAAAAACGTCGCATGTTAATTGCAGCCCTAGTCATTGTAAGATACAATGTCTTGGAATACGCCAACCGCTGCTGTGCCTCCTCGCTATGTTCGCCTAGTTTAAGCAAGCCTTCAAGTTCTCGAAGTGTAGACCCAAAGTGTTCAGCCATACGCTGAAACAAAACAAACCGAAACGTGTCTGGTGAAATGAAGCCTTTGAGTTCACGAACAGAGTTTCGGAGAGATGTGATGACTAGTTGTGTAATCTGCTCAGGTGAGGGATCCTTGACAAAGTAAAGTTGGGGAAACCGCCCATAAACCAAACGACCGTGCAATGTGACTGGCGGGAGCCTTGACTGTTCACGTTCAATGACACCAAAAGGCTCATTTTCTCTTGGTTCCACTGATGTAGCCCTGATTTTGTTGGCGATAAGCGCAATCACTATTAGCGTTAGATATATCCTCATGACTCGAGTAGTATGACCGTCTTATAGTGACCTGTTATATTTTTCAAGCTATTTTATACTCATTAAATCTAAAAAATCATCTTTGAGACACTGAGCTGAAATCCGAGGATTGTTCATTTTCTGGTCACACGTTTCTAATAATCCGGGCGGTGCTCAATTGTATTGGCAGCCATTCTCATGATCATGATCACAGCCTAGTCTGAACCACCAATCCATTGTGTGCACCTTTTGAAATATTTTTTGATGCGTTTCTTGAAGGCCATGTTTCGTTGAGTCTACTTTAGGAAGAGAAAGCGTGACACTATAATGGAGGCTGAAAAAGGCTGTTCCCCCGGGAAAAAAATACAGCTTGATTCAGCAGTGAACAACATTCTCTCGATATCCGAAGAATATCTGCTGACAAGAAAATCAGCTATGTTTAATATACTTGAAAAAGGAACGTTATAGAAATTTGGAGCAAAAATTTTGTGATTCGCCTCGGATTGTGTGATACTGACAGGGCCTGCAAATGCTTGATGGAAGCAGAGTCGGATTGGTAAGCGTACCCGCAATTTCTGCCGTTCTTTGAATGACTAGGGCTCGGAGGGCTAAGTAATTTCCCCTTAAAAATTCTGTTTGAGCCGATCAGCCAGTTTCATATCCTTAGTAGATAACAAAAACAAAAATAAAAAACCAAAAAAATCACATTGTTTTCGTAAAGGCATACTGTACATGATCATTTTGCTACACTATACGTGTGATGCGGTCAGTTTCGTTCTCCTCTTCCCATGAATTTGTCATGATTGCATTATATCATTATTGACCAGGAATAAATTTGTTGCCACGTCGCAGATCCGGATCATCACTTAAGCACAATGCAGTAAGTACCATGCTGACCCAATACTCCTCTTTTATGGGCGATTTGGGATGATATCATCCTCTGATTTGGAGTAAAATGCGCCAAAATCATCAGCTTTTTCGAAACTTTTTGATGAAAGTTGGAATATATGAAAAAAAAAAAAAAATGTATTTGAAGACAATCATTTGTTGACACGGACGAAAACAGTCTTGGCCGCTTAGTCAATACCAGAACCCGAGACGTACCTTCCTGATAACTACATTAATACATGATTCTTTCGATTCCAAAATAATCGAGAATGAGATAGGTCGCAAAAACGTTCCTATGAGTGTCATGTATTGCTCACATCAACTAATCACAACCTAACATGGAGGTCCCAAAACGCACCGCGTCGCGCACGTTTAAGATACACGTCTGCTCGCTCGCGCCATGATCACCACCAAAAAGTCGAAACCCACCCAGTAAATCTTACTAATACGTCATATATCGCCATAAAAAAGTAACATGCCAAACTTTGCGCTTGCACTAGACCTTCCGTGGGTGGAAAAATACCGCCCGCACAAGTTAGACGATATTGTTGGCAACGAGGAGACGATCGAGCGGTTAAAGCTTATAGTCCAGGACGGAAACATGCCACACATGATTATTCTGGGTCTTCCTGGAATCGGGAAAACGACCTCGGTGCATTGTCTCGCTTACGAATTACTAGGCCCAGACTTGTACCTGCAGGCCACGTTGGAGTTGAACGCCTCGGATGATCGAGGCATTGATGTGGTGCGGAATAAAATCAAGCAGTTTGCCCAGACCAAGATTCTGTTGCCGCCCGGAAGACACAAGATTGTGATTTTGGACGAGGCAGACTCGATGACGCCCGGTGCACAGCAGGCGTTGCGCCGCACGATGGAGCTTTATTCGAACACCACTAGATTTGCCTTCGCGTGCAATCAGCTGTCAAAGATCATCGAGCCATTGCAGTCGCGGTGTGCAATTTTGCGTTATAACAAGCTCGCGGATGACCAGGTGTTGCTGCGGTTGCTTGAGGTGGCGAAAGCGGAGCTGGTGAAGTTCAATTCCGAGGGTATCAAGGCCCTTATCTTCACTGCCGAGGGCGACATGCGCCAGGCAATCAACAACTTACAGAGTACCGTTGCCGGGTTCGGGTTTGTGGACGATGTCAACGTGTTCAAGATCGTCGACCAGCCGCATCCATTGGTGGTGAAGAAGATCTTGGGGGCCTGCATATTGGACCGGTCCGTCGACGATGCAATTGATTTGTTGGACACATTGTGGCGTAAGGGGTATTCTGCAATTGACATTGTCACGCTGGCGTTTCGGGTGGCGAAAACGCTTCCGGGGATCTCCGAGCTGAAACGGTTGGACGTAATCAAAGAGATTGGATTCGTGCATATGCGCGTGCTTGAGGGTGTGCTGACGTACTTGCAATTGTGTGGCATGTTGGCCAAGCTTGCTCTGCTCGAGGCGTGAGTGTGTTGATGAATACGGGTTTGTTTAGCAGAAGTATCGGCGTATCTGTGGCTGGGCATCCCCTCTCACAGACAAAGTTGAGTCCAAGAGCATCGATTATGTCTATAATAACAATTCGAAGTGATACTTATGTATTGAAACCTTGCAGCTCTTACGTGTGTGATAATCGCAGATCCCAATAGAATTGTCGTGCCACCATCTTTACTAGGTCTAACTTTCCATAGACACGTTTCTCGATAAATGATCAAAGGCACACGTTTCAGCCTCGAAATTGGTTTGGTACTTTAGAAGATCGTTTGAATGGATCATGGGAGAAGTGACCACAGAAGTAAGTGCTTTCAAGATGCGCAATAGACCAAAACTCTTTTCACCATTAGACGGAAGACCAAAAACCGTGAAGTGGGGAAGAAATTGAGAAACAGCCCGAATCCACTCTCGCACTAGATCCAGCAAAACATTGCACACAATCTTCAGATTGTTAATCCCAAGCGGCACATTGTAAGATATCTTCAAGCCCCGCATTATTCGCAGAGGTGCCATAGTCAAAGCTCGATGAATATATATCATAGCGGAGGTCTGTGACAAGCAAAACGCTCATTTTTCAATCAAATGCCGAAGATTCTCTTACTTCGGTTTGTATGCGTCGCAGAGCAACCTGAAGTGCTGTATTTGATCTTGCACAAACGTATTCGTTGTCGCCTCAAACTCGTTTGATAAAATTGTCACCAAGAGAAAATAGTTGTTGAAAAGAAACATTTCTCGTTGGGCAACCTTGCTTTTCCCCGTGCCGAAAACATGCGTGCTGGCCTTTGTAAGCGCGCCTTCAAAATCATTGCGTAGCCTTGAGATTGACATACTTACTGGCTCACGCAGAGAGAGTTGCTTTTCTGCGTCATCGTCGTCCGAAAATGCCAATTTGAATAAGCCCAGCAAAAACTGCGCAAACTGCTGTGTGGTATGTATTGGCGCGTGGCTGGCCGAAGTATGCATGAACAGAGTTTTGCCCATGATATTTTTCTTGAGTGAATCACAGTTGAGGTCGATGATCCGGGTGAAATGCGGCCACAACAGAAGGAGAAGTGCGTTGTGGTAGTCCTCCATGACAGGTACGTGGAACTGATTATGCAACGTTGCATTCTGCCGCTGCACGATTCTTATCATGAGTAAAACGGCGTAACTGTCATACGTGCCATTGTATGAGCCACTAGGGTTATAACTAGACATACTTCCCGATGTAAATCGGGAGCCAAGTGTCTGATGCTGTGACACGAGCCAATTTGCGTATGAATGGCCCATTTTGAACACTTCTTCAAACATCAAATGTGACCAGTCTTTATTCTTTTCGCTTTTGAGATTCGGATCAAGCACTTGTAACGGGTCAAATTTCTCGCTGCCCTGATAAAAAAAGTCGATCGCGAACAAGTACTCGACAATCACGTTATCGAGCAAAGCAGTCGAAAATTGGTTGAATGCAAACTCAATCCAGTACGCAAAGGGCGTCGTCTCGGCAATCTGAGAAGGAATGGCACGTTGTGCGTCATTGTTCTCGAACAAAACAGCCATGCGCTTTGGCACAGACAGAAAATATTCCGGTAAAGGCACGCGCGACGGGGTTGTATTTGCAGATGAATGACTGGTCAGCTGGGCGGTAGCGTAGCCGCCACTCATAACGTCTAGAAACCCCGATTTGGAAGCCTCCAGCTCGCCCGTGCTGCCCAATACGTAGGATTGATCAATCTGTTTGAGCTTGAGTTTCTGTAGCGAATGCAAGTACTTCGCAAAACGCGTCGTATAATACCATTTCATCGTATAAATATACGCCAATTGAAGCTGGTTTGTAAGCTGCGGATGGCGTGCTTTCATAAACGCAAACGCGTCTTTTATCTGTAGAAGATGGCACTGCACGGCCTGCAGCGATGTCTGCACGGATCTTCTTAGGAGTCTGATTTGCTCAATCATGTGATTGCGAATTCGCTCGATTGCCTTAGCTTCAAGCATCTGGACATCCTCCTTCAATTCAGCAAACACTTTCGAGTCTTTATAATCTAGTGTCGACGAGCCCAGCTCGATTTTCTTGATGAGCTGTTGCTTTTCCGAAATGAACTGGATATTTTCGACCCATTTTTCGTCAATTTCGTCTTTGAGAACCGAATTGGAAACTGATGGAGGCACCACGAGATCTAATATGACTGGGTTAAGCCTTTCCACTAGCGAACGGTGGCTATCTAGACCTGTAGATAGATCGTTTGCTTGAGTTTGCAACGTCTTTAACGAGTCAGAGAGGTGGTCGATTTCCAGATCGAAATGGTGAAGAAATTTCTTGATCGGCTCGAGTTTTTCTCGATACGGCCGGAGACTCTCCAGAAACTGTTCAAACTGAGACAGTAACACACCCAATTCATGCTCTGATATGCTTCTTAGCGGCTTCGGTGGAGACTTCAGTTCCACATCCTCGGTTTCAGGTATGGGAAGAAACGATTGGAGGTACGAAAGACTCATTTTGCGGAGCCACAGCGAATTGGTATCGTCGTATATGCGCATATCTTGGTCTGATAGCACTTACACATCCGTACACCATGAATTGGGTATCAACAAGTGCAACCGTATTTCGAGCAGAATTGGTAGTCAAATGCCAGGTAGTCTCGGTTCCATAAATGTCAGAGCATTCCAGTGGTAAAGCTTTCGAAAGTTTACTTGATGCTTTGCTTCGCGTGACGTATCGCATCTCAATACTTGGTGTACCCTAACAGGTAGCTTACCCTTGAGATAAGCATACTAGTATGAAATTTAGTCCACCCTGAAAAAAGAAGAAAAAAAGACCATTTTTTGGCTTGAAATTTCGTGTGAAGTCCCAAAAGGCAGCAATTTGACATATCATTTGGTCATTCATGTGGCAGAAGTGGCTATATGAACTTATGGCTAATTGCTGCGAATGAAGCGCCCGATTCGGATTGATGTCTCACTCATCAAGCAGGTGTCTTTCCCAAAACAATTCTGTCGATTCCACAAAATAAAACTCAACAAGAAGTGAAAAATCATCTGACAAACTCACTTTTTTGAAAGCAGCTATTTCTTAGCTCGCCTAAAATACTCGGACAAACTATTACACTCATGTTTGCCGCTGAAAATAGCGCGTGACCAATGTTGAACCACGTGACGTACACTGAAACAAGCATCGCCAATATGCGTTCACAATGCTTTGAAGAATTGCTCCTTGAATATTTTGGATCGTCAAGAACAGTCATTTGATTTCGCAAATTACACCTACTTGCAAATAGGGCCCTTCACGTGGTGATTCCTCCTGTTTTGACATTGTTTCAGGTTTGTCAGATCCGGTCTGCAGTCTCCTGTGCGGCTGACATTTCCGTCTCAGGTACGCATCATACATGTCGCAGATCGCACATTACTTGAAACACATTTCGCAATATAAAACCCAAAAATTACATAAGTCACCTCCAGATCCAGTACTGCTAGATGAATCTGGGAAATGATGCTGACTCTTTCAAAATCGGGAATGACATCAATGACTCGCTAGAATCTACACATATAACCGAGGAGCCTAGCGGCGATATTCCTTTGGAAAATGAAGTTTCTACGGCCGATTGTGATGAAATCGAGCTTCATGTTACCGAAAGCCAGTATCTGGCAATTATGCATCCTGCTAAGATGAATCAGGTATTCAGAATCCGTGCAGGTCCCGGGTCCGGTAAAACGTTTACCCTTGTGGCACGTGTAGCCCAACTTATGACAGACGGAATCCTTCCAGAAGAGATTTTGGTGCTTTCTATGGCAAATCGCTCGGTAGAATCTATCCGAGAAATGCTTACCAGACTAATAGGCGCAGAAAAAGCGGCAAAGGTTGAAATCTCCACTTTTCACTCTTTCTGTGCCGGTTTACTTGAGCAATACGGGTATATTATGGACACAAAAACTCAGAAACAAAACATTTTTGACGAAACTACCTGGCGAACTATGCTCAACTTCTTTCTGGGAAAACTGGTTAAATTCGGTGAGCATACGATTGAAGGCTCAATCACGCCTTTAAGATTAGGCAAAGCCATCACGAATATCATGCTTGGAAATACGACTGTCGAAGGAGCCGCCGCCGAACACAATATCAACCCAAATTACTTGTCCCGCTTGGTCTTGCATCTTAAACTGAGTGGTTTGATACGTTACGACGAATTAATCGCCGATGCCACGCGTTTGATGCGTTTTTCGGCGGCTAGAATTGGCGAGAACGACACTTCTCGCGCCGAGTATGAAATGCCTCGTTTGGCAAACTACAAAGCCGTGTTTGTGGATGAGTTTCAAGATGTGTATCCTGCGCTTTCGAGAATCGTGGAAAATATGGTAGAGTATCCGACGTCTGGATTCGCTGGCCAATGCAAGCATTTGACAATCACCGGCGATCCGCACCAGAGCATCTACGAATTCTTAGGCACGAGTGAACAAGATATGTTTTTATTCCACGAAAAAGTGCCGGGCATGGAGGTCGTCGATCACCAATTGCCAGAATCATTCAGGTGCACGCAGCCAATATTGGATGCCGCAATCGATGTGGCTCTAAAGGATTCTTACCTCAAGCTACACGCCTCAAGATCAGAAGCGTATCCCCAAAAGCCGGTGTTAATCCAGTCTCGCAGTGTTGTTGAGGAATACCAGTTGGTGGCGGACGAAATCGTGCGTCTCCTTTGCTGCCTGGGCGGGCTCATACGTATGGAAGACATTGCGATTCTTACTAAAACAAACGACGCGGCAATAGGCGTCCAATCTGTATTGAAGTCACGATACGGATTGCCAAGCTTCAAGCTTTCGCTGGGCAACCAGTGGGTGACGTCACGCCTTCACATTTTGAAGCATGTGCTCAGCGTGGTAGCTGGTGATTCAGGGGCCAGCGTCAGTTTGATGTCAATATTATTGACTTTGGACTCGGACTTTGGTGGTCGCAAACGCGTGTCTAAACTATTCAACGAAAGTGTCAACAAGGGCGAGCTGTCGGACTCTCTATTCCTCGAAAACTATCTATTTGAAGAGCTTCTGCAGGTTAACAACCCCAAATCCACCCTTTCAAAACTATACAAAAAGCGCCCTGCAGTGCTTAACAGAATGGCCGCTTTTCTCAATCAAGTCCAGCACGAACGGCTGGTTTTGGCCGACATGCACACGAATGACCCTCTCACATATGACCCCGCGGCGCTAGTTCGTTGCCTGCAGCGCATGGCCAAATTAGACGGCATAGCACAGTTTCTCGGTCTCGAAAGCAACGAAACAAGCAAGTCTACGCCGCTAGAGCTCTTGGAGTCATTCAATGACTCAATTCATCATGCGTACAGCAAGTATCACGCCCGGCCAGAGCTTCGCCTGATGTCTTTTCTAGACTACTTTTTGCAGACTTACGACAGTGAGGTGCTGAACTCAATCGGCAATTCCATTAAAGTATCGACAATTCATTCTGCAAAGGGGCTTGAATTCCCCATTGTGTTTATTCTCGGGCAAACCGTGTATACTGCGTCATGGGATAAAGTTTTGCAGGAGGAGAACGCGAGCAAGATTACCGAGATCGGCAATGATGTTAGCGTGTCCGGGCAAGAAACTAATGTTGAAGTGTTTGCGGAGAAGTCACTCGCTCGGCCGAACGAAGAAATCGTGCGTGAAAATGGCCCTGTGCAAGCCCCCAATTCCACCTCGCGCTTGTTCTATGTTGCCCTCACCAGAGCCCGCAATTTGGTTTATGTCGGCTGCAGAATACCTTACGAAAACATGCTGGCTATGACCAAAGCCAGGTTTTCGGCTGCACTGCCCGTTTTGGGGCAAAGTACGAGTCAATGCAACGCCGCACGAAGCAAATCAGGAAAGTGGGACAGTGACATTGTCGATAAGGCAGCAGAAGGAATTAAAGCGGTCAATAAAATTTCGGGGAAACAATTAATTCAGCGCAAAGACGAATCGGTTTTGCCTGCGTCATTTGTTCCAAAAAGGGACTGGGGTCTGTTTTGGGATTCTGTCTCCCGCGACGTAAAGCGGCCTATTCCGTCGCGGCAAAAAATGGATCTCGGGATCAAAATTTTGGACGACATTATGCACAAACCTTCGCCAAAAATTCCCGGGCGCCCTCGATCACAAGATTACGCTTCAATTCCGTTACATTACCCAACGACCAACTCTAAACGAGTTGGCGGCCATGCAGCAAAGTTGACTAAAAGCGCATTGCGCTCGTTGCACTATCTCACGTGTGTCGTCCGCAAGCGCGCGCCCTGAGAATGCGCTTTATGCATGTGCTGATGTAGGTAATGCATCGAAGCGCGCTCACTGCAAGTGCAATCGGTGGGCCTATCTTCTCTGCATTCTGACGCCCGGCGTTTTCCCACCTTGCCGACAAAACCTATACTCCCATATAACAAAACTCCAAATGAACGGAGCGGCCGTGTAAAAATTCCTGAACCCTAGATTGCTGTGGCAACAAAACTCATAGGAGAATCACATACCGCAAAGTTGCTCAGTTTGGACCTCACGGGCTTCCATAAACCACTCCGAAACCTTCCACTTTTTGAATTTTGGTCAAAGATCTTTTTTTATCGAGATAAATTCCAGATCTCCAGCTGGAAATAATCAACGCCGAGCGTGTGCAACCTTCACTCAACTATTTGACGTGACTCCGCGCTAAGCCTCCTCTTTTGGACACCATACAGCGTCTTGGTTTGATCCCAAACGTTACCTTTTTTTCTTCGAGTTTTGGCTCTGCGATACTACTCGACACGGACTACCACCTCGGCTTGGTTCTACTGAGTTCAAGCAAAACTCTACAAACAAGAGTCTTTATTTGTTCAAGTATATGGCTTTGTGAGACTTTTACGTGACAGAGGCATTTACAAGAATCTTTGATTTCTGCGTTAAAGAGAGCTCACAAGGTCTGGCGCTTGTCCGACATCAACGGATTTAAAAAGTACACTGCTGCTATCGAAAATCAAATCAAAAGGTGAATGGATTACAACGCATATGCAGAGGCCAACGAGTTGTTGGAGTGTACATTCTCGGACATTCGCCGAGAACTCCTGGAAACATATCCTAGCATCACCAAATACCTTAGTGTGTTCCATGTTGACCTAAAACATTTTCCAAAAACACCCCGCAATCGACGATTCAAGGATTCTGTTTTCGTTTTCAAGAAAAAACGACTACTGCTGCAAGCGTTTCAGGACCACACCGACATTTACGCCACCGACCTACGAGAGGTTGAGTTGGATACACTCAATGAAAACAAGTCTCGCTCCAGCTGTGAAAGATGTCGCCGCTTCAAGAAAAAATGCACGCGTGATTTACCGGAATGCCTAAACTGTTCTATCAGTGAGGAGCTATGTGCCTATAAGCCACGCAAAAAGCGGGCCTTCTCAAACCCAAAAGTGGTTTACGATTTGGACCCTGTTACAGCCGCACAAGTGCCCCCACCAGGCCCTGATTCGAGCTATTATATTCAGAGCAACAAATTAACTGCTGCTGACGATACGGCCTATCCTCGTGACACTTATTTCGAGGGAGCAATGCGCACCGGTGAACAGCAACTACGTGAGGCAGCACTACAGCGAACGCAGATACGAGCAAGCAGCGACTTGATGAGACTATTGAATTAGAAAGCAAAGTTTATCAAAACAGGTGAGTGATGTAGTGTGGCAAAAGGCGTTTTAGGACTGCATAGAGTGACGGCCATAAGTAGTAATAAGAAGGCCAGGAAAAATGTTGTGCTTGCAACGAAGGACTCATCTCAGTATATCTCAACCCTTTCTCAACTCATAATAGACATTCCTTTCGCATGTAATTATTCTTCATGTTGGCCCCGAAAACGGAGATGAATTATTCAATATCAGAATTAAATTCCCAATGAAGCTTGCCTTATGAAGAATTGGCTCGCATGAATCAGTGCACTAAGTGAGTTTGGACAACAAGTCGAGAAGAGCACCTTTATCCTCGCCGTTATCCAGCGCACCATTGCCGTTATTCCCCGCGCCCTGTTGCTCGTGCATGAGTTCGACGGCATCTTTATGGTGTGCTTCAAAAGTATCTGCAGGAGCCTGCAATTCGTATTCATCGTCGTCTTCATTCCCGTCTTGCAGTCCTGAATCACCCATGATATCAATGAAATTCGACTGCTCGTCTCGCTCAAACTCTTTGACTTCGATCTCTTCCGAAAATGCAACTGATTTCTTGGAAGAACTAGAAAACAAGCTCGAATTCGACACTTTCCGTTTCTTGGCGGGATCATCGTGATTACTTGATTCGCCCATCGCACGTTTCGGAGGCGCCAAGGGCTCGGCGTCACTATCGTCACTCGAGTCTTCATATGTAGGCACGAGATTATCTGCATTTGGGTTCAGAGCAGATTCAAAAACAGGAGATGGCTCTTCAGCTCCGGTATTATTCGTATTGCTTTCGGGCGCTTCATGCGTAGCTTCCGGCTCATCGATTAACTCAAGAAGCTCGCTTCTTGTGGATGCTAATTTAACAAGATACTCGTTCAAAGTGACAATTTTCTCATCCTTACCTGTAGATGAGCCCAGCACCTGGCCCGAGAGCTGTGTAAGTGCAGCCAAAATGTCGGCGCGTGTTTTCTCGGTCTCCTCAAGCGTTTTGATTGTCATTTGACACAATTTCTCCAACACATTGAGCTTTGAAACGTACACTTTCGGCAGCGGCAAGTGGTCCAGTGCGGAAAGGTCGCTGGGCAAGAACGTTTGCGCCTGCAGTTGCGCCTGGGCGAAATTCGCCAGCCCAGTAGCCACGAGTGTGTTCATTTGGGTATAGAGAGTGTTCAAATGCACCAATTCCGGCGCGATTTGCGTGTCTGACGCGTTATTAAGAGCAGATTTTGCCGCCAGCTCAGATTCGGCGGTATCTTCCGTGAACTCCTCGCCCTTTTCCAGCAAACGGAGCGCGCGGCTCATGGCGTCAATTTGCAGCTTCGAGAACACGTTCCGCTGGCTCCATACCGAGATTAGACGCTCGATTTTCGGCTTGATTGCGCTGTCCACGGAGCCATATATCGCATGGAAAACACGGGGCAATTTTGCAGCAAACCCGGCGGTAAATTCCGGTTTGCGCTTATGCCGGGCCTGCTGCACCACATCGTTACACAAATAGAGCAACGAGAGCTTTTTCTTCAGCTGCGCAGATGCATTGTTGTCCAAAGTATAGTCTGCCCAGAGCTCGCAGAGATGGGTCGCGTGCCGGTGATGGAATAGCACCCACTGCGAGATCGACACGATGGAATCCTGTGTTTCCTGGAGCGCGTCTAGCTTCTTGCGGAAAATCTCGGGCGAAAACGACATCACTATGTCCAAAAATTGGTATTTTTTGTGTAAATTCAGGGCACTTTTGTTCGCCTTTATGCTAGTAACTAGTCCATGTTAGATACGACTGTGCTGGCTGGCTCAGTGCGCGCAGGTGGATCAATCGCTTTGTAGCTACTGGCCACCATGGAAACACATGGATGGAAAAAAGACCAGGATGTAATTTTGATAAAATTAGTGTAATTTGAAATATCTTATCAAGTATTCTTTAATGGAAAAACTGGTCAAAAATTGGTCTATATAGTGCCTATACCGGATTATTCAGCAAGTGTCTTCCTGGCCAAATTAGACCATACTTGGTCTCTGCGAGCACTAAAAACATGCTAGCCCGATGCATTACAGGCTTATCTGGCATCATTAAAAAATCAAAAGAACCAAAAAAATGTTTTGTTCTTCTGATAAGCACGATTTTGGTATTTTCTCGGCGCGATTCTCTATAACTTCGAAGAGTTGAGACAATGTCTGTTTCAAGCATAGTCTACTTTGGCTTGTACGCGAGCCTGAGCGTGGACATTACAATTGTTTGTGTGCAACTATCGGGTCAGTTATTTCAAAGAGAATTAAAAAAAAGAAAGACAAGAAAAACACAATTGATGTTTAGACTCGAATTGACACATAATTGTTAAGAAACAATTCCCGGAAAGGATTTGCTCTCATGCCAAGTCTTACTGACAATAGCAGCAGGTCTTCAAGGGTACCAGCCTCTAGTTGATGGTGTAATGTAGATAAGGGAAGTCGGCAAAAGAGATCCGTAGCTTCGGGATAAGGATTGGCTTTAAGGGTTGGAGAGATGGATACCAGGGATATGTGAGGTTTTTTGAAGGTGGGACTGCTCTCGTGCGGACCTGGCCTCGGAGTGTGGCTAAGGTTTTATATATAGTCATATATAGTTTTGTGGAGAGCTTCGTAAGCAATTCTGGCTCCAAGTTTTTGATCAGGTGTATCAAGAAAGAAAAAAAATAGAAATAGAAATTGTATCTTTGTGATCAGAATTTAGCTTCAATATACTCTGCTTATACCGAGGTCTCGGTTTTCATTGATTACTCGGGCTTTGCAATTTTCATGTTTTTTCACTATTTTTCTTTATATTTTTAGCAGAACCATGATCTCAACTCAAGTGCCTTGGTAATAGCGGTAATTGTGATGCATATGAGTTTTCATTGGCAATGGGGAGAACAGAGATAGCCTATCTCAGAGCCCAGTATCGTGATTTGCATTCTGATCCATAACTCTCGACTGAAAATATGAAATAATCCATACCTGAGACAATCTTGGTCTCACCTCATTTGAATGCTTGCAAATTCGACAAAAAAAAACTTCTTTTCAGCGTGAGTGGTATTTGACCCAGGAGTTTTAAAGGGTTACTAAGATATAATACACATCATCATAAATGAACCAAAATGGAAGTGTCAACTCAGTACAAATAATCAAGAAGAAATAATCGTGGAAAAAGCACATATTAAACAGAAACATATGTACTCCCAATCAACTGAAACAAATCAAATCAAAACAAATCAAAACAAACAACAAGTAGGACCAATCAGAACACCTTAATAGGCGCACTTGATATCCTTGATGTTGTGGAATGTCACGTCATTTCTCTGCAAACGCACATCTCCAGTCCAGCCGTTCTCGTCACGGAGACGGCAGCAGTAGGAGACGGCACAGCGGGATTCTGATTCCTTGATACACGCTCTCAACGCCTCCTCGAGGTTTTGTTCGCTTTGTTCCGTGGTACAGTCTTTACCCTTGGCAGGTGAGATACTTGTCATAACTGTCCAGTCGCCGTGGACCTGAACCTCCCCAGTACATTTCTCACTGGCGCCTGCTTTCACAGTGGATACAATATGCCCGGTATCAACGTCGAATTTCGATTCCAGAGAGATGAATCTCCCGTTTTTGGGTACCACCGCGTACGCCGCCTGGTTCAAATACACTTTCGCGCCGGTAGGGTAATGGCGTCCCCACATGTGTGTTGCCCAATGGCAAATAATCTCGAGCCGCTTAGTGACTTCTGCCACGCTTGAGCAGTTGACATTATCGCCTGGCGTACGCTTGAACCTGTCCACATTGGTGTCAGGCTCCCCAGCAAGGCTTTTGTATTCATCAATACGGGCAAAATAGGCGGCCAAGGGGTCTCCAACATGGACGTCGCCGTTAGAAATCGGCTTCAAATTGGCCGATGCGTCAACGAGTCCCAAATTACGTTTGGCAAAGTTTTCGGCGACATAGGTAATCACCGACAGGCCGAATTGGCCAAATTCGGCCTGGTCACGCTTTTCAATTGAATTTTCTGGAGCAGCATCCCATGAGAGCCATAATTTGCTGCTCTTTGGGTCAGCAGCGACTAAGCCGAAGATGGCAACGATGGTTGCAAAAGTGGTAACGTGAAATAACATTGAGTAGCGGGAAGTGAGCTGGGTTTTTTCTGGGTGATATCAGCCGGAAATGAACTTAATGATTTATGAACAGATGAATAGTGGATATACGGCTCTTTATATATGATACGGTTACCCAGAACCCGTCGGCTGGATTCGTATACCCCGCTATCACCTTGTGATTATGATAATGTAGTCAACGTTTAGGGCTGTGCTAAGTGAAATCACAACAATGGATCAAAAATGTGTGTCAACGCAAGCTTTTGGTGACCTATTTCTCTTCAAATCAGCACAAACATATACGGAAGCAGAGGCAGCGCATCTTGCTTATACAAAATTGAGTGGCCCAGCTTTTCATAACTTTTGTCGAGATTCCTTTTTGGCGAGGCTAGGTTAGCCTACACTCCAAGATTGATGGCTTTTCTAAATACACATACTCTATTCCACCTTGTGTCAAACACAATTCTACGTTGTGTCAAAAAACCGCCGGCAACGGCCGATCTCGCCAATGCGAGGGTAACAATATTGCTAATGAGAGGTGCTCGTACATGCACCCATGAATATCATAAACGCAAATATGATACGTTTCACAAATGACGTGCGTATTTCTCTAACGTGTTTTACCGTCATGAATATGGTCAATTGCGAATGAGCTGTTATGTGATGATTAGTATTCTTTCTATCCATAAGATTTTCCTTACGGTAGCCACCGGAGATCCATCATAGATAAGAGAGAGAGCAATTTTTTGAGATCCAAAAACAACGCAAATTTGCAATCGATTACCTAATCACGATCGTGTCATTCTATTTACGATGAAATACGCGCCACAGCCCCTTGAGATTCCATTTACCCAGAGCGGGGTTTCCGGGGCTTAGTCATTGTTGAGCGTTTAATCGGTTTAAAGCCTGGTCCATGATGGCATGTTGATATTGGCTAATGTACGATGTACACGAACCACGACTCGCCCAAGGACAAATCACTCAACGCTATTCATTTCACGTTTAGACTGAATGGAATTGACTTCGCATACGTGCAGGTTTGGTTCCATAAAAAGTCCGTAATCATACTTTGGTGTTATGGACCAAACCTATAATACCTAGAAATATATTACTTACGAGGACTGGAGGCCACTAATAACAAGAAATAGGCTACCAAATGGATTTTCCAGGAAAATCACTGAAATCAAGACATTCTGGGCCATCCAAGCAAAACCAAAAACCCGCCCTACCTGAACAAAGTTAAATCGCAGGTAGACACAATGAACATAGGGCACCAATGAGCATGCACCTTAGCCATTGTTCCCAACTCCTTGGCAAATCGAAAGGGGCAAGTGCGGCAAAAACCCTGTTTCCACATACAATTTCATATCATTTCCACTAATTTCTGTAGCATTTTTTCTTCTCATAAATTCTTACGGTACTGTTCACCTAAAAAAAAACATCCAATCCCCAATTTCTGGCACCACCGTGGCGCACGCTTTTCGCGTCTTATTTACCTTTTTCCCCCGGCGCGCGCCTGGCGCAGATGATCTGTAATACATAGAAAGGACACTTTCATACTCTATATACCCCATAAACAGACCATAAAACCACCATGGCCCGCCAAAAACGCATGGCTAGCGAAAGCATTAGTGTGGAGCTGACCCCTGAGCGCAGTTCGCCGGCAAGAAGGAGACTGCTTCGGGCGAAAAATGCATCGTCTCCATTGAAACCCGCGCCGAAACTGCCGCCGAAAAGAGGCCGGCCCAAATCAGCTCCCAAGGCTCTGAAGGGCGCCAAAAAAGCCAAATCGCTCAATAATGAGACGGAGAATAATACTACGGCGCTTGTGCGGGCGTTTTCCGCCAGCAGTAAGGCAAATGGTGTCATTACGGAGGCAGATATACATGCGGCAACAACGCCGGCCCAAGTCACCGCGCTCATCTCGTCACTAGTCTCGACAGAGCAAGACGTGCTCTTCCAGCAGTATCGCGAAAAGGCCGCGGAGCAAGAGGCGAAAAATAGCGTGATTATCGCCGATTTTGCGCTGAAACTCGATGAAAAACAATCCACAATAGATCTGCTTGCACATCAGATCCAGGAGCTCCAAAATCATCTCGCAGAAGCCGAGGAGCGCCTAGATGCGGTAGACGAGAACCTGATGGCGCTAACGACGCCACAACGGCGTGCAGGCCGCAGATCATACGAGCTGCCGATTCGACGCAAACCGCTGGACAAAAAAGTGCA